>JAMZAV010003397.1:0-113282 GCA_024449915.1 Sweltsa coloradensis
ATCCCTGACCAGACATCGACGCGCTGATAATGGCATCCAGAGATCCGGTAGCCCTAACTGTTCTTATCGTTTAAACAGCACACATAGATAAGACGACTGTAGCTCGAATCTTTTATCTATTGGTCAAAATAAACATTTGGCGACGGATTGTTAAAACTTGTTTATACATGAACTATATCCAGTACGACTGTTTTCTCAGGAGTTTGTTTGCTGCTCTGTGGCTATGATTTGAGCTCACTATTACATTTTGTATTTTCGATATTCTACCGAAAGAAGCAAGGAAATATTCCCTATAAACACGTGCCTTCTCTTTATAGGGTTTCGTTTTCGTTAGACAAAAACAATTTTTTTGAAGAATTTTTGGAAATAGAAGGCGAAATTGCTGGGAAATATGCCAGTGAAAATCAGTAAAACTTAAATGCAAACATCTGTGACCACAGTTCTCTACACAGTATTACGTACTGTTCACTTTTCTCGATTCCTTTCCGTCCCGTGTCCAATGTGCGTATAAAAACAATGTTTGAAACCAAGGAATTGTGTTATGTAATCTGTGGTAATAGCTATGAAATTTTGAAACCAATTAAAGCCGCGGTTAAGTTCACTGTCAAAACTGTCCACCGTACACAATAAGCTTTTTACATTTTAATGCGCATAGAACTAAAAATATACTAATTGGATGCTAAAACTAGATTTATACCACTAATCGGCCTACATGGATAAAGGTTTAATAATAATTTGTTTGGTGGGTCCTGTGATAAAATGACTTGCTTCACACTAAAACTAATTATATACGTTTTAATAACATATAATTTCAATTTGTGTTTGGATTACAAAGGGTGTGATGTAAATTGTAAAGCACACTGCACTGTAGGATGTGTTCGCGATAGATCTCTGTCTGAAAGACACCGTGTGTTTCGTAAACACTTTTAAGCCCAAAAACTCACATACATAAAGATGGTATTGTAAAATGTGTTCTGCTTTATATGGTCGGTTGATGAATGCACTGCCAAAGTTCGATTCAACTTTGGAGATAAAAAGTAGATATTGTAAAAGTAAATCATACGAACCAAGATCCAACTTATTCCAGCGTGTTTCTATTTTGGTGGTGGTGCCGGGTTCAAAAATATCATGTTTTTCAGGAGCTCCTCTCCTTGCCCCCTCCTAGGATCAATACACATTCAGTATCATCCTTATTGTAGGGCAATGTAAACAAAAAATGAATGTCCACGGTGTTCGTTTTTTATTGTTAGACGTGACACACGCACGGATGGACGGACAGAAAAGTGATGCATACTGGAGAGCTTTGATTCCTAATGAGTACGTCATAATAATGTTTAACGTCGTTCATTAGGTAGGTAGTATTGAGGAGAACAGTACACACAATCTCATTCTCATAGAAAAATATGTTTTAAATCTCCTTGTTCATATTTGAAGCTGTCAATCGAAATCTCACACTGATTGCTTTTGAAACAAAAGGAGCGGCAATTTATTTTTTACTGCGCAACCAAGCCTGGTTTGAATAGAATGTTTTGTCGGGACGGAACGCAAGAGAGACTGAAAGGCCAAGATTGAAAACAGTGGAACTAGTGTCTCGTTTTCCTTTTGTCTCGTTCAATTGTTTTCGCTTGACAACTGTATAACATGGCGTAGTTTATGCAGCGTTTCACCATTTTGCCTATTCTCTTTGCTTTCTGTTCGTCGTGTTTATGTTCTTGTTCTTTTTACCCTTCGCGCGCCAGCAACACTTCAAGTTGTGCACAAACTTTGGAGCAGTGATGACTGGGAACATGGGACCGCCGACAATTACATTGCTCAATACAACGCAAATAGATTTATATAAAAGAGATAAAGCAACAATAGTTTATGGTTATTAATAAAACAGTAAAACTATTATTTTCCTACCGACAGTGTTGGCTCGAGCGTTAAGCACGAGACTCTGATTCGAGAGGTTCCGGATTTCTTAATCAGCCCACGGACATCCCTTCATAATTGTCCTATCCTCATTATACCTTGTTAGACACCTGCAAAGGGGCACCCTGGGCAGGCTTCCCACGAAAAATTATTATTATATTATTTTCTTATTTCAGTCACATATCGTATAATTGCGACTTTAATTTCTAAAACACGATACTGATTTTATTCTATCAGAACCTAAAAACGTGGCACCGCAAATCTCTTTGGTTCAAAGACCAAGCAAATACAGTTCAGTATACACATTTAAGATGGTTTTCTTAGTGAAATTTCCGTAAAACGAGTGGCATTGCTGTGAATATTTCGCGCACAATAACGTATGCACACGATCTCCTTCGAGGATACTTGTTATTAACAATTAGTTTCAAGTTGTTTATGGTGTATCTGCTTTTCACTAAAGGTACTTCATATTTATATTCATGAAAAATTAATCGAATGTGCAATGTGTTATGTAATTAATGAACAGAATGGAGTTTAACTTTAAAAGCCTTTCGATGCTGTATAGTGTATTGTTTAGAAGGATTTGTATGTTATGTAGTACTGTTTTTATACTTTATGACATTTTATGTAAACTAGCAGCAACGCTGTATTCAAGTAAATAGATAAAATATTAACACACTGAATTCTCTAACCGGTTGAAAACTTTGTGCACATAACGGGAAATATCCGTTGACAAATTTTCCTCGAGGAAAATGTCCACTTAAAGCAAGGCAAGATTCACCCCCCTAATCTCCCCTTGCCCTCTTGCTACTGAATGCACTAACAAGAAGTATAATATCTTAGTGATCTCGGGGTCCATTAACTTGGCTCCCCCACATTGGAATTTCGAACCGAAAATAGTCTCATATTTTTGCACTATTTTTGCACTTTTTTGCACCCAAATCTAGATTTTTGCACCCCCACCGTTTCGCAGCATTGGGCATTTCAAATTGGGGTGAGCCAAGATAATGCTTTTTTCAAAATCATTTTGGAAAAGTGAAACCAAGCTCTAAATTAGCAGCTAATTGTGGACTCTTAAAATGCATGGTCCTGATTTTTTCACCCCTAAACTGTAGAATCTACAGGGGGTGAAATATGAAATAAATAACCCTAAGAACACGTACGTCTGGGCCTTGTAAGAGCCATATCTGGCTAGCCGGCGAAAACGTCCATGCCACATGCGGCTAGCCGTGTGTGGCTGGTATTCGTTTTTGGCAGTCATGCCACATATGGCCCATGCGTCCGGGCCTCGTTCGGGACGCATCCGGCTAGCCAGACGCACGGCTAGCCTTGTGGTTGCCAGATCCCAGCCAGACAAGTTTTATTTACTGATGAGAGCATAGCCATGTTGCCATATGTGGGTCTGACAGGAAGTTTAGGACTCATCATGGGGTAAATAATGATACGCATACATATTTATTCACAATTTTTTTTATAAATAACTGTCAATGATATATTTCATATTTTGTTTTTTCCTGCGATGGATGTGAGCGAGTGTATACTTACATGAAACATAAACAGTTTCTGGCACCATGCGCCGATATGAATCCACCTTCTTGCTGGGGGTGCGTACGTTCTGCATGTGTTACCATTAGTATGAAGACCCAATTTTCTGGCAAGGGCTGAGTGGTTTAACCTTATCTTCATATAAGACTTCTGCGTGCGTTCTGCATGCATTACCATAAGTATGAAGACACGTTCTTTCTGTCAAGGACTGCATGAGTCTTTCTGTACGACTTCTGCTCCTGGCTTTGCGCGGTGGCCTATATGAATCATCCTCTTGCTATAACGGTTCGTGCGTACTGCAGTATACAATAAGTATGAAGACACGATCCTCCTGGCAAGGGCTGAGTGGTTTAACATTACCTTCAGTTCGACTTCTGCTCCAGGCTTTGCCTATATGAATCCATCTTCTTGCTATAGGGGCGAGTGCGTACTGTATTTTAACCTTGAGTATTTTTACACTTTCTGGCAACAGATGTGTAGTAGCTACACTACCATTTACCTTCAGGATGACTACCGCTTCTCGCTGGTGCGGTGCGCCTATATGAATCCTTTGGGGTGTGTGTACTGCGTATATATTACCTTTCCATGGGACTCCAAAAACGTGTGCTACGTGCGTGTGCATTATACGTAGCATAAATACCTACACCACAGAGACCAGCATAGATCCAGCCTTCTCGAGAGAGCATTCGAAACTAACCAAAGAAAGGTAACAGACGAAGTCATTCATTATTTTCAACATTCAAACTCGACGCTACCCCCACACTCTTTCTGCCATAACGGCTAAACAGTTGTTTGTCAAGACGAGTCTGGCTGGCCGTGTGTGGAAATGTCATGGCTAGCATCCGTCGTGCCACATGCAGCTGACTAGGGTTAAGACGCATCCGATCCAAATATGGCTAGCCAGTTGTTTGCCAAGTCATGGCTAGACGCGTAGGCAAGGATCTGGCTCCGCGGCCAAGCAGTTTAAAATGTATGGCTAGCCTGGTATGGGCCAGACGATGCCCAGACGTGCTTTCCCGTACGTCAGGCAGCCAGATGAGGGCCATACGTGGCCCAGACGATCCCAAAAATGCCTGTGCTACTAGGGAAGCTAATAAGAATTCGATTTCTAAAGAAGAGAATTAAGTAAACGTTTTTCCAAATGTTCTAACGGAGTTCAAAATAACTGGGCTCTAAATTAGCAGATATAAATGCTCTCTCAAGTTGCTTCAATGAGGTGAAAAATAAAATAAATAAACAAATAATAATTCGAAATCCAAAGAAGGAACAATTATCCAAATCATGTAACAGAAGTCAAAATTAGTGGGCTATAAAATAGCATCAATAAACGCTCTCGTAAATTGCCAAGTGCTGATTTTTACAACCCTGAACTATAGAATCTACAGTGAGGAATAATATGAAAAAATTATCAAAAAATATTTCGAAATTCAAATAAAGGATCGTTTATCAAAATCGTGTATCAGAAGTCAAAATTTCTAGCTTCTAAATTAGCAGCTATAAATGCTCACTCAGAATTGCCAAGTGCTGATTTTTGCCCTCCTAAACTATATAGAATCTACAGTGGGATGAAATATGAAATAAATAAATAATAAATTGAAATACAAAGAAGGAGCGTTTATAAAAGTACTGTAACAAAAGTCAAAATTACTGGAATCTTAATTAGCTGCTAAAAAATCTCTCTTAAATTGCCAAGTGCTGATTTGTACCCCACAAAACTATAGAATCTACATTAGGTGAAGTATGTAATAAATAAACAAATATCATTTCGAAATCCAATAAAGGGATCGTTGATCAAAATCATGTATCAGAAGTAAAAAATACTAGACTTTAAATTAGCAGCCATGAATGCTCTCTCAAATGGTTAGGTGCTGATTTTTGCACACCTAAACTAAAGATTCTAGAGAGAGGTGAAATTTGAAATAAATAAATATTTCGAAATTCAAAGAAGGGTCATTTATCAAAAACTGCATCAGAAGTCAAATTAACGAGGCTAAAAATAGCAGCTTTAAATGGTTTCTCAAAATGCCAAGTTCTTATTTTTGCACAACAAACTAAAGAATCTACAGTGGGGTGAAAAATGAAAAAATTAACAAATAATAATTCGAAATTCAAAGAAGGATTGATAATCAAAATAATGTAACAATAGTCAAAACTACTGAACTCTAAATTAGCAGCTAAAAATGCTTTCTCAAAATGCCAAGTCCTGATTTTTGCACATCAAAACTATAGAATCTACAATGGGGTGAAAAATTAAATAAATTAACAAAATAATAATTCGAAATACAAAGGATCGTTTATCAAATACTGTAACAAAAGTCAAAACTATTCAACTCTAAATTAACAGCTATAAATGCTCTCTCAAATTACCAAGCGCTGATTTTTGTCCCCTTAAGCAATAGAATCTGCAGTGAGGTGAAATATGAAATAAATAAAAAAATAATATTTCGAAATCCAAATAAAGGATCGTTTATCAAATCATGTATCAGAAGTCTTAATTTCTAGGCTCTAAACTAGCAGCTATAAAAATTATCTCTCAAATTGCCAAGTCCTGATTTTTGCACCCCTTTACTGTACAATCTACAGTAAGATGAAATATTAAATAAATAAACAAATAATAATTCGAAATCCAAAGAAGGATCGTTTATCAAAATACTGTATAGAAGTAAAAATTACTAGGCTCTTAATTAGCAACCATAAATGCTTTCTCAAAATGCTAAGTCGTGATTTTTGCACCCCTAAACTACAGAATCTACAGTGAGGTGAAATGAAAGAGAAATAAACAAATAATATTTTGAAATCCAAATAAAGTCTCGTTTATACAAATCAAGTATCAGAAGTCAAAATTACTAGGCTCTTAATAAGCTGCTATAAATACTCTCGCAAATAACCATTGCTGATTTTTGCACCCCTTAACAATAGAATCTACAGAGAGGTGAAATAAGAAATAAATAAACAAATAATATTTCGAAATTCAAATAAAGCATCGTTTATCAAAATCATGTATCAGAAGTCAAAATTACTAGGTTCTAAAAACTGCTATAAATACTCTCACAACTGACCAAGTGCTGATTTTTGCACCCCTGAACTATAGAATCTACAGTGAGGTGAAATGAGAAATAAATAAACAAATAATATTTCGAAATCCAAATAAAGTATCGTTTATCAAAATCATATATCAGAAGTCAAAATTACTAGGCTCTAAATAAGCTGCTATAAATACTCTCTCAAATAACCAGTGCTGATTTTTGCACCCCTAAACTATAGAATCTACAGTGAGGTGAAATGAGGAAAAAAATAAACAAATAATATTTCGAAATCAAAATAAAGTATTTTTTTATCAAAATCATATATCAGAAGTCAAAATTACTAGGCTCTAAATAAGCTGCTATAAATACTCTCAAATAACCAAGTGCTGATTTTTGCACCCCTAAACTATAGAATCTACAGTGAGGTGAAATAAGAAATAAATAAACAAATAATATTTTGAAATCCAAATAAAGTCTCGTTTATCAAAATCAAGTATCAGAAGTCAAAATTACTAGAATCTAAATAAGCTGCTTTAAATACTCTCTCAAATAACCAAGTTCTGATTTTTGCACACCTTAACTACAGAATCTACAGTGAGGTGAAGAAATAAATAAATAAGCAAATAATATTTCGAAATCCAAATAAAGTATCGTTTATCAAATTCATGTATCAGAGGTCAAAATTACTAGGCTCTAAATAAGCTGCTATATATACTCTCTCAAATAACTAAGTGCTGATTTTTGCACCCCTAAACTATAGAAGTCAAATAATTGTTTAAAAAAGAAAAAACCCGTAGAATTTCGATATTAATGAGAAATAATTTTTCGATTTGCGCTCAAATTTCACACGAATATCTTAATTCATAAAATTAAGGTTCTGTGAAAAAAATCATTTAAATAGGATAAAGCATGTAGGGGTTATAAGTCGAAGAATTTTTTTAAAAATCGAAAAAAATCGTAAAATTGCGATCTTCATGAGAAATAATTTTCCGATTGCGCTAAAAAAACGTGGCAGTTCTAAGTTCAGAGATTTCGAAGTCCTCCATCGCAATTGGAGTATCGGTTTAGCCGAAATCGTGTGGACAAGCAGACAAAAATACAAAAAGAAAAAAAAGAAAAAACAATCCGGATTTTTTTTTTCAGTGTAGTAGAATGGAATCTTCGCTAAGCTCATCCAATTATTTATGTTGTAGTCTTTTACAAAACTATACAAATTTAAGATTAACTGAGAAGCTTTGCAAACGCATTTTTTTAGTCGCGTTGATGGATGAGCTTTGACGAAATGACCCATTCCATCGGGTGTCTTGGAATCTTCGCGATTCAAGACGTAACCAGGCCCAGTCCATCACACCACCATTTGCCCGAACCAGCGCGTACATAAGTGGGTTCTACTGCCGATCTGCCAAAATTGGTAACTACCTCCTGTCCGAAGAAACACAAGGTCTTGCCATGTCTGCTTTTAAGAGAGTTGTTAAGTCTTCCACATTATGATTGCTTTTTTGATATTATGAATTCATTGAATTGTTATTGTTTTGTTAATATGTCCCTTCCTATGTTTGTCTCTTTTATCTCTATGTTCTATGTTTTATAAGTTCTTGTTTATTATCACAGTTTGTTGTGTAAGGCTGCAGACACCTTGTGCTTGGGGCATACTGCCCCCTTGTAAATTCTATGTCGCAATCCTTTTTTTGGTTATATTAGATACGGAAAAATATTTAACACAGTGATGAACATGACGATAACAATCAGCTTTAGGGCGGATCCAAAATGGCGTCCCCATATCATGACCACTAGTGAAATTTTACTTATTCAACATATTGTGCTATAACTCGTTAAAAGGGATTTACTGATAAAAAATAAGAACTCTACCACTAGTTAAAGTATATTTTATATTGCTAATAAATATAAAAGAGAAAAGAATATACAAAGTCATCAAAATCCAACGTGGCGGCCTATTACTTATAGACCTGTGGCATAGTCGGAGATAGCCAAGGAAATTACTTCGCTTTATTTATAAAAGCATAAATATTGACTCGGCATAACCTGAAAGTGATTTATAGCTAGGCGGATTAGCCTAACAATTAGGGGGTTTGTGGTAGAGGTCTGAATTTTGGATTGTATACTCAGAACAATATTCTAAGAAAATTGCCTCGAGGTGCCATGACAAAATCCGTCTGGTTAAGTAGGTAGAAGGGGGTGAAAAAATTACATTTTTTGAAAATTACAAAAATTCAAAAATCAAACTAATTTTCATCCTAAGATTAGAAAAATAATACAAATTGTAGATAAAAGTCTAACATTAAATTAAAAAAATATATATTACCATATATGTTTATCTTAATAGATTTTACACCCTTTGACCTTTTTTCACAAATTTACTCACTGTGCTGAGAGGATTAGCCTATCAGTCATGGGTAAAGTGATAAAGCCGTGAATTTTGGCTAAAACACTCAGAAGAAAGTTCTTAAAAAAATGGCTCGAAGTGCCCTCAAAAAAGTTGCTTGGTTATAGGAGAAAGAAGGGGTGTACTAATAGGGGTTGATAAAAACTAAAATAAATAAATCCGTATTCAAATATAATATTTAGAACGCCAAATTAATATGTATTGTAGATTAAGGTCTAAACTTTAATTAAAAAAATTAAAATTTCACCATATATGTAAATCTGATCAGATTATGCGCCCTTTGGCCAATTTTCATAAATTTCCTCAATATTACGAAAGTGTATCGTGTGACCACTCGTTTTGTCCCAAATTATTCCAATATTACGAATTAGGACGAAAAGAAGTTTTTGTCATGCCTTGGGTACATTTTCGCTCAATGGACTTTAACCCCATTTTCAAAAATTTACTCAATATTAACGAAAGAGTATCGTGTGACCACTCGTTTTGTCCCAAATTATGTAAATAAGAAGAAGAAGGACGAAAAAAGTTTTTTAATACCTTAGGTACATTTTCACTCAATGAACTTTGACCCCATTTTCTCAAATTTACTCAATATTAACAAAAGTGTATCGAGTGACCACTCGTTTTGTCCCAAATTAATAAAAAAATACGAATTACGACAAAATAAGTATTCTACATGGCTTGGGAACATATTATATAGTCATGAACTTTGAAAATAAAGAAGAGTTTAATCAAAAACAGTTTTAAAATTCTTACCGAAATTACGGTAAAGGAATTACTGAACACTTTTGCTTTGAAACAGTGTTAAATGTTGGTAAAGCAGACTCCCACGTTTAGTAATCACCCTTTTTTTCATTAGACCATCAGTAACCACTTGCCATACTACCACGTCTGACAAACGGGCGCCAGGGGGTGTAGTGGGTGTTGCTATGTCAAAAGTGGATGGCATGTGAAACAATGACTTGGGAGGGTAATCAAATTTTAAATATATTGTGTGGTTTTTGGGATATTAAAAATGTTTATGAATTTTATTTTTTCATATAAAACTCATAAAACTTATGGAGGGAAGTGCTGCTGGGGAAGAGTGGTCAGGGGGGTATGGGGGGGGGGGGGGGGGGGAGAAAAATGTCAAGATCGTATCAAATTACCTAAAAGGCCAAGAAAAGTAGGTACTTTTATTTTTGAGAATTTCAACCAAACCAAAAAATTGGAGGAGGGTTGGTAGGGTAGGGGTATGGAGAGGGTAGGGGGAAGGGGAGGGTGAGGGTGAGGGTGAGAGTAGTTTTGACATCTGTTAAAGTATTTTGATAAACGATCGTTCTTTGTATTTCGAATTATTATTTGTTTATTTATTTATTTATTTTATATTTCACCACACTGTAGATTCTTTACATTTGGGGTGCAAAAATCAGGACTTGGCATTTTGAGAAAGCATTTATAGTTGCTAATAAAGAGCCTAGTAATTTTGACTTCTGATTCAGTATTTTGATAAACGATCCTTCTTTGGATTACAAATAATTATTTGTTTATTTATTTAATATTTCACCTTACTGTAGATTCTATAGTTAAGGGGTGCAAAAATCAGTACTTTGCCATTTGAGAGAGAATTTATAGCTGCTAATTTAGAGCCTAGAAATTTAGACTTCTGATACTTGATTTTGATAAAGGATCCTTTATTTGGATTTCGAAATATTATTTGTGTATTTATTTCTTATTTCCCCTCACAGCAGATTCTACTGTTTAAGGGTGCAAAAATGAGAACTTGATAATTTGAGAGAGTATTTATAGCAACTTATTAAGAGCCTAGTAATTTCGAATTCTGATACATGATTTTGATAAACGATACTTTATTTGGTTTTCGAAATATTTTTTGTTTATTTTTTCATATTTCACCTCACTATAGATTCTAGAGTTTAGGGGTGCAAAAATCAGAACTTGGTTATTTGAGAAAGTATTTATAGCAGCTTATTTAGAGCCTAGTAATTTTGACTTCTGATACTTGATTTTGATGATGATGATATTTGTTTATTTATTACATACTTCACCTAATGTAGATTCTATAGTTTTGTGGGGTACAAATCAGCACTTGGCAATTTAAGAGAGATTTTTTAGCAGCTAATTAAGATCCCAGTAATTTTGACTTCTGTTACAGTACTTTTATAAACGCTCCTTCTTTGTATTTCAATTTATTATTTATTTATTTCATATTTCATCCCACTGTAGATTCTATATAGTTTAGGAGGGCAAAAATTAGCACTTGGCAATTCTGAGTGAGCATTTATAGCTGCTAATTAAGAAGCTAGAAATTTTGACTTCTGATACACGATTTTGATAAACGATCCTTTATTTGAATTTCGAAATATTATTTGATAATTTTTTCATATTATTCCTCACTGTAGATTCTATAGTTCAGGGGTGTAAAATCAGCACTTGGCAATGTACGAGAGCGTTTATTGATGCTATTTTATAGCCCACTAATTTTGACTTCTGTTACATGATTTGGATAATTGTTCCTTCTTTGGATTTCGAATTATTATTTGTTTATTTATTTTATTTTTCACCTCATTGAAGCAACTTGAGAGAGCATTTATATCTGCTAATTTAGAGCCCAGTTATTTTGAACTCCGTTAGAACATTTGGAAAAACGTTTACTTTTCTCTACTTTAGAAATCGAATTCTTATTAGCTTATATATTTCATATTTCACTTCCTGTAAATTCAACAGTTTTGGGTTGCAAAAATCAGGACTTGGCATTTTAAGAATGCATAATAACTGCTAATTTAAAGCTTGGTTTCACTTTTCCAAAATGATTTTGAAAAAAGCATTATCTTGGCTCCCCCAATTTGAAATGTGAAATGCTGCGAAACGGTGGGGGTGCAAAAATCTAGATTTGGGTGCAAAAAAGTGCAAAAATAGTGCAAAAATATGAGACTATTTTTGGTTCGAAATTCCAATATGGGGGAGCCAAGTTAATGGACCCGTATCTCGGCTCTCAGCCATCAATAAGAACTAGTCTTTGAAATCACGTTAACTTCTCAGCAATGGTGTTCTATTGGTGAGCTGTCTTATCAACCTAACATGACTAATGCGGTACGGCCTGTCGTTTATCTTCTACTGACCCTCCGTTTCCCGTCAAGTACAACTACCCCACCCCACCCTAGAGCCGCGGGGGTGTGTTAGGGTGCTACTGAATTCATCAAAACTCGCTGTTGACTATCTTACTTGCCATTACGCAATAACGAACTGCTTTTTATACTGATCCGTGTTAAATCGGGTGATTGAATAACTATTGATTCTATCGGTTCAGAATCAGCCAAATGAGGCTGCAATAATTCCGTATGTGGTTTTGATAATAAATGTTATTTCCATCTTTCACACTAATAGTATTACTCGATTGGCTCGGAAGCGCTTCAAACACTACACTAAGCGGCCCGAGTGCAGCGTAAATCTATTTTTTCTAATAGGGAACTGGCCTTGGTTTCAAATATATCTTACACGTATTTAGTAATTTGTAACATTCAATTTAATAAACATCGCAATTAAAATAAACTATTCGAAATCAAATCTGTAAATTCTATGCATGTTCAAAGTTCCTGGGTTTTGACTTCCCGCACAAAGACTTAAGAGGGTATGCTGAGCTTGGCCCAACTCAAATGCGCGCAAACAGGTGTTGATGATTTCTGCTGAACGGTTGGTAATATCATTACCAAATTTTGAATGGATGTTAATAAAGTACTTTTATATTGATATCCATAATTGGTTGCACAAAATAAGCGTTGAAGATCCATTGCGAGACATAAGTTCAAAACGTGAAAAAATGGGAAATCCAAAACATGGATTACAATTCTGGAAATTCCCACCAAACCGTTTATCTTACGACAAAACCAAATTAACCTGCGCGTTCACATTGATTTAAACGTTGGGTTCCATTATGCAAATTTGAGTTAAAAAATTCTGTTCACTGGGAATAAATTCCCGAAGTTGACCAAAATTGAGTAGATTTTTGTGATTTCACAAAATTTTAGTTCAAAATCAATGAATTAATTTAGGAATACGCATAATGGATAACATAGATTTATTCTTTATAAACGTTAGTGTGAAATTTGATAATGGTGTTATAGGTAAACCGTTTACCCAAAAAATCCAGAAAGCTGAGCGCTTAAACTCGCCTCCGTTCTAGCCTCAGCGTACCCTCTTAAGTCCGCGCTCTTTTGGTTGTGACGTTATCGTGAGGTGAGGAGAAGAAGCTGATTGGCAGAACTGCCAGCTCGCGCCTCGGCGAACCTCACGATCACGTCACTCCTACCTGCAATGGCGCATGGCCGTTTTTCGGCGCGAAGCTCGGTTCAAATTTTTCCTCACTCACATTAGTGCTAATAAAAGCCGGACGCATAAAAAACTTTACTGGTCGGTATTTGAGGTTATTAGTAGGGACATATTCAAATTTTGTAATGAAGGACAGTTCCCTATTACATGCTGGCAAATCGACATTGTTTGATCTGTTTGCAACCCTATTTAGATAGATAAATTCTGATGTATCGTGCATTTGAATCATTTTTCTTTTCAGTCATTTTTTTCTGTCAATCCTTTCAATCAACAAAATGTTTATTTTTAATCAATATTCACATTACTGTCGTCACTAGCCGGTACTATAATTGCAATATCAAAAGACCTTCGACCTCCCCGAGCTTTTGTTTACCAGATTCCACCCCTGATATTGTTAGAAAAGCTTAGAGCGTTACAACTCCCCCGATAGGGTAAATGAGATAAGAAGATACAGATAGATAGATCTATGTTGCTCGTTTGGGGAACGTAGCATGACTCAGACATTTATCTCCTTCAAATGGTACCAATAGGATCGTCTGTTCTAGGATTGTTTAGGGGTTACACTCTTCAATGATGAACACATCTCTAACAACAGGCACTTGCTTCTTTATTAACACATTAATGAATTTTGATTACTGGCTAGCCTAAGCAATGACTATTGACGTGTGTGTAATTGACTATGATTACTATGCATGACTACCCATCTGAATGTAACTTATATTCTGGACATTTTGGTCCTACCGTTTATCGAGTTACACTGGTAGAGTTCTGGTTGGCTTCCAGCTGGTCCTCCGTCTCCCGCGTCGAAGGTCCTGGGTTCGACTCCTCTTGATCCCACGTCGACAACCGGTCCCAAAGCTCTCTCCTTCACTTTCCTCACCAGTTGGTCGTTCGGCGGCACTCTATCCACTCTCCCCTCGCTTCGATTGCCCACCTCTTTTCAATCATTTCCAAAACAACAAGTTTCCATAGGAAATGCAATCGTTGCATTTCAGCTGTTTTTGTATAATTTAGTTATTCAACAGAACTTCAAAATAATGTTATAATTTCTTCAATAAAAACTTATTCAGCAAAAGTCTAACAACAATATCTAGTCCATGTTGTTAATAATTTGTCGCACTTGCAAAACATTCAAGCTACTTGCTTCTCTTGAATATAAACTTGCCCCACATTCTCCAAGCTCCAAAACAAATAAAATATGCAGTTTAAATATTCAAAGTAAACATCAGTTTACATCATAGCAAGCTATAAACAAAGCCCGAACCGAAACCACCGAAACCAGTATCCACATGTACTATAATTTAAATATGAAATTCACAGAAAAACCATGAAATCCAACGATTTCATGACACCCCCCCCAGTTAGCTCAAGTCGACAGACTTGTAACAGTGATCCAGCCACACAGGATTCACAGCATCTTCCAAAATAATACATCTTCAATCTTGACATAACTCCAAAAATTAGAACTATCTTCTTAGCCTTCCCAGCAGAATAATACATCTTCAAACTCCTTCTTCACCTCTTCTTCCTTCTCCCATCAGAAAAACACATCTTCATACATCTTCTTCCCCCCCCCCTCCATCAGGAAACATATCTTCATACCTCTTCTCGAACGAAAAACCACCAGAGTACTATAAATCCCCCCAGCAATTTTCCGTCCTGGCAGGTACATCCTTTTTCAAAATCCATCTTCCCTCGTACTTTGAAATCCCATACCAAGAACCCTACCATCTTAAAATCAAAACCTATTACCCCCCCTTGAAACAACACCACACGTCAAAAATCTGTACTTAGACTTACCATAGACCAATATACAAAACTTTAAATGAAAATTATAATGACCTTCAGAAATATCAAATATAACAATACAATTAAAAAAAACAACAAATGCAATCAGTCAATAAAACAATTATACAAACTTAAAACCATACTTTCCAAAACAAAATACAAAACAAACATTGAATAAATTAAACAAAATAAGGTCATAATAAATGCAAAAACTAACAGTTCTTGGTCACTGAATCCAAAATTCTGAAAATCCCAACAGCAAGGCCCTCGTACAAAGTGAGTCGATGCGCCCTGGTACAAACTCCAGCCACCGCTCTTTCAACACGGTCATTCCCGTGTAGCCCTTAGTCCATGACCTAGTTAAACTGCAACAGAAACGTATACACAACAGTAACCATTCAAGGACATCAGCCAAGCTGACAACTCAACATTATGTCATACCACTACAACATACGTCATGAAATATAACTTGCAAGTTCAGCTTTAAAAATTCAAGTTTAAAACCAGACAGTAAATAATACAGTAGTAACTAGAGATTGTTCACACAAAAACATAAAATTTATAACACTGATTCTCAAAAACATGGCAATACGGAAAAACAACAATACCATCAGTGAATCATACTAATAATAAAATAAAATAAAAAATTACATAACTCTCAATTCCAAATTTTAACAGAAAACAATAAGCTGAATCATTTAATTTAAACATCACAAAACAACCCAACGTGAACGCTTGCTCTACTAACAAACTTATGAACAATTACACCAACCACACCAACATTAAGCATAAAGCTTCCACCTCACATTCGAACCCTTTTTATCTTCAGTCCCATATGAAAAACATAACGTGAAATGATCAACCTTGTGAAACCCATAGTCAAAACCTACTCAACAAGCAAACATCGGCCAAACACCCTACAGAATGTCCAAACAAATCAATTAAACTAAAAATATAATATATAATACGCTAATCCTAAATATAATTATAATATAATATAATAAGCCTAAATAAACCTACAATAATAATACCCAGCTAAGACATTCCGAAAGAACCAAACACTCCGAACCACAACACAATACACTATCATACCAAGCGCGCGCTGCCCAGCATAACAGACGTTCCACAAGATCAAAAATAACAAATTAAATATCTACAGAAACAATCCGAAAAAAAACATTAAACATAACTCAAACCATCATCCCGCAGCATACATAATCCAGGATAAACCCGACCGTAGCTATACCACCAAAACGTAAGACACACAGTCAAACATAAAAACAACCACATACAACCGGAAACACAAACAAACAAATTGACGTGTGTTTGATTGACTATGATTACTATGCATGACTACCCATCTGAATGATACTTATATTCTGGACATTTTGGTCCTACCGTTTATCGAGTTACACTGGTAGAGTTCTGGTTGGCTTCCAGCTTGTCCTCCGTCTTCTGCGCCGTAGGTCCTGGGTTCGACACCTCTTGATCCCACGTTGACAGCCGGTCCCAAAGCTCTCTCCTTCACTTTCCTCACCAGTTGGTCGTTCGGCGTCACTCTATCGACTCTCCCCTTCGCTTCGATTGCCCACCTCTTTTCAACCACTTCCAAAACAACAAGTTTCCATAGGAAATGCAATCGTTGCATTTCAGCTGGTTTTGTATAATTTAGTTATTCAACAGAACTTCAAAATAATGTTATAATTTCTTCAATAAAAACTTATTCAGCAAAAGTCTAACAACAATATCTAGTCCATGTTGTTAATAATTTGTCGCACTTGCAAAACATTCAAGCTACTTGCTTCTCTTGAATATAAACTTGCCCCACATTCTCCAAGCTCCAAAACAAATAAAATATGCAGTTTAAATATTCAAAGTAAACATCAGTTTACATCATAGCAAGCCATAAACAAAGCCCGAACCGAAACCAGTATCCACATGTACTATAATTTAAATATGAAATTCACAGAAAAACCATGAAATCCAACGATTTCATGACAATATTGTCATATTCCTACCGTCAATGCAACACTGTCGTGTGTTTATAATACAATAACATTCGTTGCAAGGCTTATATTTTCATCAGTATTTCGTACGTCCAATTATAGAGGCGGACAAATTCTTCCCCTTCCTCAAAATGGCTTCCGGCAACCCCGGACGGAATACACATCAACCGTACGGGAAGTCAATAGGTCAGTCTACCGGTGTGGAGGAGGGGTGGTGGTGTGTTATAATACAAACCCGCTCGCGCTATCTATTTGCGGTTCTAATGTTTTTGCGGGGGAAGTATGTTCATAAATTGCATTTACCATAAACCATACACCATGAAACACGCTTCATTTGCTATTACATTATATTGCATTATTAAGGAAAAGTTAATGAAAGAGTAAAAGTTAATTTATCAGGAGCTAATGTAAAAGTTAAGCATTTAGAAAAGCTTCGCTTATTAAGCATTTTCATCATTTTCCAGGTAATACATTATTGGATGAGCGAAGCGAAGACTTCAATTTCACCGACGCCCAAAAAAATTTAGCTCCGGTGTTTTTTTTCTTTTTTTTTCTGTCTGTTTGTTCGCTCTCTACTGGGCAAACGGCATATGCGATCTCGATGAAAATTTGAGGGGACCTTCGAAATCTCTGAACTTAGACTTGCTACGTTTTTGGGTACAATCGAAGAAATATTTCTCATGAATATCGTACTTTTACGATTTTTTTCGATTTTTAGTGCGATATTTTCGTGACATATGGGCCGATTCTGACCAAACAAGTGGGGCTACAGTGTTCATATTTCACATGCACATTAAGGTAATGGTGATGTATTGACGTTTGAAAGAAAAAAATTTAAAAGTTAGACAGAATATACAGAAATAAAGGTTTTAATTTGAGTTTTTTGAGGTGTTAAATATTAAAACCTTTATTTCTATAGATTCTGGCTAACTTTTTCAACTTTTTCTTTCAAAAGTCAATACATTACCCTTACCTTAATGTACATGGGAAATTTGTACGTTGTAGCCCCACCCGTTTGGTCAGAATCCGCCCAAATAGCACGAAAATATAGATTTTAGATCTTTCTCACAGCCTTGTATGAAAACTTCACAGGAGATTTTATACCTTACTCACAGCCTTGTTACAAACAATCAAAGATCCAACAGACCTAATGATTGC
The DNA here is from genome assembly GCA_024449915.1 of Sweltsa coloradensis. Taxonomy (NCBI): domain Eukaryota; kingdom Metazoa; phylum Arthropoda; class Insecta; order Plecoptera; family Chloroperlidae; genus Sweltsa; species Sweltsa coloradensis. The sequence continues at coordinate 18,165 of JAMZAV010003397.1, forward strand.
TTTGTATGGGCCGTGTTAATATGTTTTTATTATTTTTAATTAATATTAACATTTTATAATTAAAAAGCTCATCCATCAACGCGACTAAAAAAGGCGTTTGCGAAGCATCCTAGTTATTCCTACATATAACTCTACAAATTTATTTTTGTGCAATTGGAATTTGATAATATAAACCTGATGCCCAGTTTGCATGGTGGCAGCAGGTTTGCTATAGTTTTGGAGACACTCACGCGAGTTTACTACCTATGTGCCAACACTGTTATATCTCGCGCTCTTCAGTTCACTGAGCTAAATCCGTTATCAGTGCGAAAAGTTCGCCGCCTCATTTTTGTCTAGTCCCTAACAAAGGCTCTTTGACTAAATTCAAATCATTGAACTGGATGTATTGAGTTTGCTTTCACAATCATTTGTGTTTAACAACATCGATGGTTTAGTTTTAAACAGTTTAAGAAAACAGTTGCGGACATGACTGATTTATGAAACTGACCGCACACATTTTCAATAACAAATATTAATTATTTTCAGAGTTTGCTATTAATTGACTTTTTTCTGAATACATTAATTAGATATCAATGAATGTCAGCACGCTTCCAAAGGTAAATCATAAACAAACAACACGCTTAAAACTTTTCTTTAAACCAAACAACCATTTGTTAATATAATATTTTTGTTTATTACTATTTCTAGTTATCGTCGTTTAAGGGTGGAAAGCAGCCAGCATCTTTAGGTGTTCTAGAACAGTCGGGCACCGTATAGGCCTGCTTCCAGCGGAGTAAAGGCGTTTTATCAGCCGCCCATTCACCATGGAATGCGAAATGTATTTGAAATGATGTCTTAATCGTTTGGGATTTAAAGAAACTGATAACACAACCATTGGTTGGGGTACCTCCATCAATCTGGTCGAAAAAGTGGGTGAAACACAGTTAAATCACTTCCAGTCTTAGCACATCATATTTGCTTAAGAGGGTATGCTGAGGCTAGAACGGAGGCGAGTTTAAGCGCTCAGCTTTCTGATATTTTTTGGGTAAACGGTTTATAACACCATTATCAAATTTCACACTAACGTTCATAAAGAATAAATCTATGTTATCCATTACGCGTATTCCTAAATTAATTTATTGATTTTGAACTAAAATTTTGTGAAATCACAAAAATTTACTCAATTTTGGTCAACTTCGGGAATTTATTCCCAGTGAACAGAATTTTTTAACTCAAATTTGCATAATGGAACCCAACGTTTAAATCAATGTGAACGCGCAGGTTAATTTGGTTTTGTCGTAAGATAAACGGTTTGGTGGGAATTTCCAGAATTGTAATCCATGTTTTGGATTTCCCATTTTTTCACGTTTTGAACTTATGTCTCGCAATGGATCTTCAACGCTTATTTTGTGCAACCAATTAAGGATATCAATATAAAAGTACTTTATTAACATCCATTCAAAATTTGGTAATGATATTACCAACCGTTCAGCAGAAATCATCAACACCTGTTTGCGCGCATTTGAGTTGGGCCAAGCTCAGCGTACCCTCTTAAAACCATATACATAACATAAAAAGCAACGATATTCTCTCATTTAAAACTTGAAAAAAGTCAAACAAGACTTACACACTTAAAAGTGTTAAGATCTACACGAAGGGTCAAGCGTCATTTCATTCTTTTGCGCGCTACAAAGCCGTTATATTTCTACCCGAGATATCAGTGAAGCACTCAATACAGCGCTGATCGAAGAAAACGTGTTGAATGAAACACAAATAACAGTCGTTTTATAGACAAAGAAAATGTATTGAAATGTACAATGCATAAATAATCTAGCTATGCGCAATAATTTGCACGCCGGACATAGGATTGAAACAATATACTGCACGAATAGTTTAAAATTCAATGCGCCTCGCTTGATTGGCACCACAAGTGTGTTACATATGCAACTACTTTAATTTTTTATCGAAAGGTTATAATTCCCTTTAAATGCCACTATAGGCCTAGGTTTAATTGGATGAATCATCATCGCACGTTGTAATACTCTGGTCCTGCGCCAATCGTCCAATTCTACCCATAAATTTGGCCCCTGTGATTTTTAAACGTGTTTTGTTTATTTTTAGGACTTTGTTGTTTTCTTTTCGCTCCAGGGCTCTGAAAAGTTCCCAAAAAGTGCTTTTCACGAGCTCCGGCCGAGACCAAAAAACTTAAAGTCGAAATTTGTCTCCGATACCATTGTGGCCGGGTAGAAAACACCATTCTAAGACTTTTTTTCAGATAAACTTTTCTCTCAGGTCGACGGTTCGAGCCCCGGCGCACGTTTAATATTCAGTTCTGGGTCTTCTTCGACCGCGGACCCGGCGCCTCCACCAAATTCCCAAGAATATATTTCCTGTCGTTCTTTAGGATCTTGCACTCCACCTAGGGATCCACAAAATTTGACACCACACTCTCGTCCACCGTCTCTTTTGGATTTTCAATGTGCGCCAACCACAAGTGCGCTCCGTCTTGGGACTGACGCCGTCCGTCTGGTGGCGTCCCGACGCCGTGAAATAAACTCTTGATTTTACGAGTTTGGTTGCAAATCGTGTGCGCGTGTGAAATTTCACGCTCAAAGCTCTGTTTTTACGATTTTTTTTTCCGTTTTTAAAACTCGCGATTTGCCCCGGAACCGGCGCCTCCACCAAATGTCATCGAAAAATTCACAAGTTGACGGCCATTTTTCTACCACTTGCCGACCGGCTATCTGGCTGAAATTTTGACAGATTGCTCTCTGCGTACACAACTTCGGACCCTCACGGTCTCGACCCTGGCGTCGCGACGCCTCCCCATTTCTCCGCGTTTCCGTTTGGCGATTTTTTTAGGCCACTTTCGTCGTAGGTAGGGTCCCGGCTATTTGTACCGTAACGTAGCACACCCCGTACGACATCTACGAAATACCGTCGGTACCGGGCGTCGCGACGCCAGCCGACGCCAGTGGTAGGCGTCGTTTTTTGGTAATTGACCTATGTTTTTTACGACGGCAATCGACGCGCCGTCTGATTTCCTTCAGATTGATGTGCGGCACACCTATGTAGCTCTTACCGTTCAAAAGATATCGCACTTTGCGTTTTCGAATACGAACTCGTGTTGCCTGGCTCGGAGGCTATGCTCGGGCCCAGGTTCAACCGACGCCGAAAGGTTTCGGACTCGAGTCCCACAGACGTATCGTCTACGATTGGCGCAGGCACTTCGGGAACATCGTTCCCGGCTTCTTCGCCTCGGTGCGGACCCGGGCGTCGTGACGCCTCCGTCCGCGGGCGTCGTTTTTGTGCCGACACTAATTATTTTATTTCTCGGAGACTATCAGAGCCACAGGGTTGGGATTTTAATGGAAGACGGGTGGCTTGGCCTGCCTCCCGCTGGTGCAGTTGCCACGGACCCATAACCGACGGCCCGAGACACGGGCGTCGCGACGCCTGCATACTTTGAGAGCACGCCCAGGGCGAAGGCTGCTTCCTAGGGTGATGAATTTTTGGGACGAGTCTTTTGTGATGACAACGCTAACATGACGTGAATGAGAAACTCGGCGTCGCGACGCCCAGGTCCACGGGCGTCGTTTTTGTGCCCACACTTAATATTTGATTTCTCAGAGACTATCAGGGCCACGGGGTTGGGATTTTTATTGAAGGCAGGTTTTTCTGCCTCCCTTCCGATAATGTAAGGGCCACGGACCCGTGTCCTGTGTGTGACTGGACTGTGGGTGACTGGAATTGAGCATACTTACTATATATATATATATATATATATATATATATATGACGTGGTTTTACGAGAATCAATCTGGTGGGCAGAGTTACAGAGCCACACAAGACATGTACCACTCGTTGGATGCGGACAGAGCGTACGCATCTAGTGGTCGTGGGTTCGAGTCGGCCGGTGCCCAACAGCACGACGTGCAACGCGTATCTTACGCATTTTCTATGCCGTGCCCGTCCGTGTAAATGGCGTCCGATCGACAACTCGCCTAGCTCATTCGAAGCGTTATTTGTTTCTGAAAATTTACATACCGGTCAAAAGGTCATAAGTTCAACGGGACGCCGGCAATCGCGGGCGCAAGTCGGATTTTTCGACGGACGCCGGTCGTCGCCGTGCCCCTCCTATCCAACCGATCGGCACCCGGTCTACGTCTAAATTAGCGGTGATCCTTCGCAAAAACGACCATGTGGGTGAAAACTTTGCAAAGCCGATTGGACGCAACGAAAACGACCGCCGAGCGAACGACTACGCGACGGATTAACAACACACGACAGTATTAAACCAAAGCACATTGCGCGTAAATTCTCGGATATAAAAGTTACAATTTAGTTCAATGCGTCCACCCGTGCACGGTATTGTTTAATTAAAACAATAATAAGGGTGGCTCGAAAATATAAACAATACGCAGATAAAAGTGCACGGGCCGATAGGGAAATCTCCACCACCCCACCCCACTCACCCCACCCAAACTCTCCCCTCGCCAACAGCTAGCTGGGCAGTTTCGCGCACTGATGCCTTCGTGCTCAAATTAATATATCAGCACACTGATTTAATCACCATATGCATGGACAAATATTAAAAACTCTTATCGAGAAAATATGGACGGTCATATTTATTGTATTGTGGAATTACGTGAAAGTTAGATTTGAAACTTTTATCATTTTATTTGTAGTGCAATATCTGTTTGGATTGAGTGGTATTATTTTCAATGATTGTGGTATAGTAATCTAGCGTTTAAACGAGTTATAACGATAAAAAATTAGATGGAACTCAAAAGGAAGACAGATTACGAAATCAAAATATGGCTTTCTGCTTGTAAGTCCAAATCTGATCCGATTTCAGTGTTCATTGGATTGATCACTGCGAGAGGCAAACGAAGTGTTATGAAATCAGACAAAAATTGTCGAAAATAATCCAAAGTTAATGTATTTTGAACGTAAGTTAGATTACGTAAATTATTTATAAAGTGATCGTTACACTTAATTTTTTCAGGTAACAAACAATAGGAATTTCTTTCAACGGTATATGATTCGTCATTTGGGATCAAATATGTTTAGTAAATTGTAATGCTGGTGTTAATGTAGAAAGAATGCACTCACAGAACCGTTATTATTTGAACAGCATTAATACATTTCTACTTTAATTTTCTGTTTGTTTAGAATAACTGGAGTTTTTTCCTGAATTAAATTAAATAATACAAAGAAGAATTACTGAAGATGAACAATGCAAGCCTCTTTAAAATTCTTATATTTATAAACCTTTAACCCGATTAATAGATTTACTTTTAACTTTAGTTGTTAATGTTGTTCTGGTAGATTTGTCTGTTTCTGTAATCATTGATTGTAATGACAATGTAAAAGTTGGAAATGAAATATATACATCAACCAATAATACCGAACACATTTTATAAGTGTATTGCATCTGACTAAATCTTTTCTTTTTTTTAACTACGATACCCAACGTAAGCTTCTACTAAAATATCATATTTAATACATATTTTTAAAATACAGAATAGTGTACCTAGAAGACAAACTGATTAACTTTCTTCAAGGGTGGAAACTACAACATCCGAAATAGAAATGATCAGTTTTTTAATCCGTATTTCAATTTGATTGATGTTTGCGCTTTCTTGTCAATGAGAGAAAGATGTGCTCCATACATTTGAATTATTACTGGGGAAACTCAGTATCATCTTAAGATAGTTTTGCAAGTAGTATTGAACCAACGACCTTGCAAATCAAACCACCATTCAAATATTACCAAAAACTGTTAAGAACTTAATATTTGAACTGTTCGGTTCGGTTGTGTGTGGGAACAGAAGTTAAAACAAGCCTGAGGTGGACTTAATGGGAGATTTTCACTGGCCGCCGGGCAGTGTCGTAAATATTTAATAAAGCACTGACTAGACTAGGGTCGTTGTCTCAAGGTAGGCTGGGTCAAGACGTCCACGAGGCTTCTATAGGAAGAGCCAGCTGGGACTTAGTGCACAGATACGACATGACGGGGACTTCACACCCTTATCCGGATTCTCATGTTTACTAGCGTACATATACACACACCCACATTGAAACATATTTTCCAACTACTTTTTAAAGAATGATTCCGAATTTTTCTGTCCGAATTCTTCGCGCTCTATATATGCGGCTCTATTTACTAAAGTTGTCGCGGTCGGTCGACATTGAGAGTGCTAACTATTAACTTGTTACAAGAGAGAACTGCACTTTGAGTTTTTATCATACCAAAATAAATACTATGTATACTTACCTCTGATGCATACAGTTGTGTATTACATTCAATGCTCAAAGGGATAAGGCTTTAAAAGTGAAAAAAGTTAAATTTTAGTGCAAAAATCGATACTAAAGAATGGCTTTTATCCCTATGTATTTGCCTTTCCACCAACGTTGTTGATCGACAATATGAGTGGGAAGTTGGGAACCGACAACGTAAGTGGGAACGCAAATACACAGGGATAAAATATGCCATTCACTATTGGGGTTATTTTTACACTTTTTAAGCCTTCTGCTAGTGTTTATTTATAGTTATAGTTATAACACGACTGTATACATCAGTGATAAGTATATAAGTTTCTATTTTGGTATGACACAAATTCAAGGTGGCAGTTCTCTCTTGTTAATTATAGTTGTCACTGTCACTGGCGATCTATAGCGACAACTACAGTAAATAGACCCTCTGGGCTATGTATCTGGTACCACTACGCTATGGCAATTCCATTTCTTGAATTAAAACAATCTACTTCTATCTATATTATAATCTATTTAATACACGTTCCTAGCACTCCATAGCGGCCGTGCACGGAAACTTATTGCTACGCCTACACAATGGACGTGTAGGCCGTACTCAATTTGGGTACTTACAGCTATTTTAGTGGTCCAGACCTCCTTGACCATTACAATATTGTGTACGCTTAATTTTTAATCAAACATATCTGTATTATTCGATAAAATATATATTTAACCTTTTCGAGGTTAGAATAGTCTAATATTAAACTCGTGTTTAAGAGGCTTACTGTAATATATTCGGTAAACACAGCTGTAAAATGATGCATTAGTCCTTTTAAAATTCTATGTGTAAAGATAAACTCGAAAAAGGTCAAAAAATGTTTTATAGGGCAGACAAAAGGCGAGTTGTAACAAGGAAAAGGTCATTTTACATTTGCTTTGCCTATAAAATATCCGCCGGCCGGCCGCTAATTAGCAATATAGTTACAGCAGCGCCCATGCGTCATAAATAAATAAATAATAAAATAAATTGTATTGAGAGTCTACCCACTCAGTTATATAATTGATTTTCAGTGGGGGACAGTAAATCAAAGTGACCAAGCCAACCCTGTAGGCAAGGTAGTAAATGTAGATCTAGGTGCCCGTTAGGGCGCCGCAGCCAAGCCGCGGTGCGCTACACACTCAAGCACCTTATACACCAAGCAGAGTTGGGGTGATTTCGAGGTGTTACCCAGCCGTCATGTAACGTGATGTGAACTTGAAAACTATCACAATCGAGGGGATTTAGGTACCTGACAACACATGCCAAATTTTATTGGGGTACGATTATTCCTTCTTGGTGAAAAAATGGCTTGAAACATGCTCAAAATCACTTTAAGGATGTTAGCTACTGCCTACTACTGCCTACTACTGCCTACTACTGCTAACATCTAATACGTCGGCCCGCGATTCTGACCAGACGGGTGGGACTACAATGTTCATATTTTACATGAACATTAAGGTTATAGAAATATAGTCTCTTTTGAAAAAAAAAGTTGAAAAAGTTTGTTGGAAGGCTTCCAAATAAAGGTTTTAAAATAAGCCTTAAACACTTGGCATACAATCAACAAGTAACCATAGTTACTTGACACTTGTTGACGGTACAAGCAGAGTTAGGCGGGAAAGTGCGATACGTAAACAAATGGCGGACATTAAAAATTTTTCTTCTTTGTGTGGAACGAGAAAAGGTGTCATTATTCTCTCATAAAACAAATCAGGAACCGTCCCTGGCCTAGGCCCAGATGTAGAAAATTATTTATAATACAACAGTGTAGGTCTAAAGTTCCATTAGGCTAAAGGACTAGATAAATAAATACTTACATTACATGTTTGACAAGCCTAGCCAACCCTAGACCAGCACAACCAATTGTTCTGACTACTTTCCGCACAAATAACTAGTTTTGATTACTAAAAGCCTAATTCAGATAACCAATAGTATGATTGTCCACCTAGGATTTACAAAAATGTTCGGAAATAATACACATATTCTTTTCTTTTTAGCCATATTTATAGTCATGATCAAAGTCAGCTTGCTGCTACACACAATGTCAAAGCGAGGTGTCGAATATTAGCGTGCTCATCTGTTTGTTTACATAATTGCAACAATCAAATCATTTCATGCAACTCGTCTTTCGATTGGCCCGCGTTTATGAAGGCACTGCCATCTAGAATAAATATAGAACGTTTTCGAGCTCTTTGGTACGCAAATCTTTTTAAAGTGTCTGGATTTCGTGAACCGTACCCCACGTGAATAACAGCAATACTCTTTCAACTCACAACCCATGACGTTTTCTACGATACCGTTCAAGAATACCAATTTCTTCGAAAACGAAAACGACTTCGTTTTCAAATTGCGTTTTCAACTCATCTCCCACGAACTCAAGAATTGGGGTCCAGTCCTTTTACCGTCGTTATACCATGGTTATATCACCTATACCCAGGATGTACATGAATCCGGGTCTAGATATTTTACATCCTATTGTCTATTGTTATTGCTAATACCATAGAAATTAAATCAACTTTGATAAAATTATTATATTTCAACAAATAATTTTACAATGGAACTTGAAAAAGTAATGAGATCACACACATAACAAAAACTTGTAGAAATACAGCCAAACCTTACACACTCAAAAGAAATGAGATCTTAAAAAAGGGCCAAGCTCATCTGCCCTTCCACATTTGCGCATTCTTAATTCATAAACGTACAGTGTCCCATAACAGCATCCTCGAAAAGCTTGGCAAAATAAAATTTGCATGTTATAACGTTTAAATTAATTAGAAAAAAGAACTTGGTTGAACTATTACGTTTAAATTAATAATCGCAAATTCTATTTTGCCAAGCTTTTCTAGGATGCTGTTATGGGACACTGTACGTTTATGAATTAAGAATGCGCAAATGTGGAAGGGCAGATGAGCTTGGCCCTTTTTTAAGATCTCATTTCTTTTGAGTGTGTAAGGTTTGGCTGTATTTCTACAAGTTTTTGTTATGTGTTTTACTATACTATTCCAACATCTTTGATCTAATAGTCTACCTTTATTACTAATATAATATAAATTTAAAATTTAAACTGAGCTCACGATGATGTTGTGCTTTTAAAATATAAAAAGTTTAACAAAATAATACAGAGTTGATCTCCCCTTAAAATGATTTGAAAACTCTACTGCGCCAAAGAAAAAAGTTTTTTAAGCTGATGTTTTATGACAATCAGCTAGATCGACTAGATTTTCTTTTATAAACAATTCTTTACGTAGAAATGTGTTTACCTTTTTGAATAATTAAGCTCGACAAATCTCAGCTAATTCTCTCGGTTGGCTTTGCTTGGCGTAACGTTACCTTCCTGTTGATTACATCAGGGGATGTCGCCTAAGGAAGAACCCGCTATCATCAACTTGATGAAAGTGCAGTTGAAAGCGGCGAAAAGAAAAAAAACTCATTTCCCATGTAACGTATCCATTCATACTCTCTACTATGAGATAAACAAAACTCCCAAAGCCAAAGAAACTAGAACAAAGCAACGAGCTGTGCCAATTTCACGTCGTCTAAACTCGGTGCGGTTTTATTAGTGGGAGCGGAAGTTGTACGTTTAGTTCATAGAGAGTTGCGTCGTTTTTTAACGTGGATTTGCTATGTGCATAGCTCAAACAAACTGGACAGATAAACATAAATCTACATACCTTTGTGCATTGACTGTTACAGTTGGATTACTCTTTATCACGATTGATTCAAATGATTGCTGCAACGTATCACAAAGGGATCGACTTACAATGGACGTATATTTATGTGCAGTGATTTAATATTATTGAGCAAAAGATTACACAACTAAAAATAAATGTGATTAATTGAGTACGGTTATTTTGAAATAATAGGTGGAAAGATAACACTGTGCTTTTGTAAGTTCATTTAAGTAAGTAAGTCATCACACGCTTTCAACGTTATTCTCATATGACCATTTTTTGGAAAAAATAACTTTTATTTCAACAATGTTCCTTGATTCGAAATTTACAGTGAATGTTCGCGACCTGAAATTAAACTAATTGACAATTACTATTTTCGAGCCGCGCGAAAGTCCCAAATATTTCATATATTTTCAATATTGACTAAATAAATCTAAATTAAACATTAATTTTCCATTTCTGTTATAATTCAAAACGTGTTGATAGTAATGTTTATGGCAACGTACAAGTACGGTCATATGGTATTAATTCTATTTAATTAGGAATATGTACAATATGGGGAACGTATTTTATTCTTGTGTGCGTACGTTTGTTTGTGAGTATTTTGAATATCGAGGTGAATGATAATTGATAAGTTATGAAAAAAGTCCTCCCTAATGGTATGTACTTAAAAGAGTTTTTGTGTAATTCATGTTTAACGTGACATGAAGAAAGGCTTCATTGTACACTTAATAATACTGTTCGAGGACCACCAGACAGGGTGCGAATTGACGGGGGGGATGGGGGGGATTTCCCCCCTCTGGTAATTTCATCCCTGGCTCTGTTTTACTGAAAGGTATCCCTGCCGGGGATGGCTAAATCCCCACCTCTGGATTCCCATCTCATCTCATATCATATCAAGTGACTTTATCTCGTAATGTTAATAAATAATGCGTCAATTTACACATATTCCTTTCAAAAATAATACCTCAGATTGCTTCTAAGGCCATTTTGAGAGCAATAATAGCCCCAAATATTTTCCTCAGATCGCTTCTTAGGCCATCTCAAGGGCAATAATACCAAAAAAATTCGCCTCCGGCGGCTGGGGCGGTTTGCCAACGAAAATACTATTCTCTGCAAAGTCGTTAATTCGCACCCTGCCACCAGGCACAAACGGCTAAAGTTGACATATTAATATTGAATACATCGATATTGTATCAAAACCATAAAGGACCTTCAGTGGTCATAATATAAATCCACATGTAATTAAAAATAGCACCTGTCCATGCTGTATTCACGTACGACATTATAGTAGGCCTACATTTTGAATAAATAACACGATTGTTGAGCGTATATAAAGAAAAAAAGCGAAAGTATTACTAAATTGGGAACGTAAATGAAAAAATTCTGTAAAATTAACTCTGACGGTTTTTAATAAGTAGCAGAATGTATCAAGAAAATTAAAAGCGTCTGTTAGCATTACTACGACATAAACTTGGAAGTTAAAACGAAATCTAAACTTTTCTTTAGTTTCTCAACCAATCCAACTTGTGCACAATTTGTAATTACACTTACAACCAAGTACCCGTCTTCGATAATTCTGTTATGTAGGTAGGTTAATGCGCGCCAGATGGCTAGAGGTCTCTCTCTTAAAAACAACATTACAAACACGTGACTAGCAAATGAACGTTAATTGGTTATACGACGGAATCTGCATTTGAATGTAACACTTTTAATCAGTTTGTTCTCGGGGTTAAGATTACGGAAAAAACCAAGCGCTCAAATCACAGTTGGGGAAACTCACCATTTCCGCGTTAATACTATCGATTTTTAATCAATGCGTATAAAAATCTTAGTTTAATAGTGCGATACACATATTATTAACATATTACTTTTTAAATCACAACTTCGTTTATTATCTACAGTTACTGTAAGCCTATATTTTTTAAATGGATTTCGAACTTAATTTTTATCACATTATACCATGTACGAGCGCATAAACACAATTATATTGTAATTCATTTTAACATATTAATTCGATATTGATTTTCTTGAAAAAAAAAACATTTAAAATAATTTTACTTCTCATACAAAAGATATAAACAAACACGTTTTTTAATATTAGATCAAATTTTTATAAAAACATTGTCGATAGTTGATTCATATCTCATCATAACTTTTCAGTTGATTTCGAATGAATTGCACAATACGTAAACCTAATCAACAGTCTCAAGTCCTTAATCCACTGATAAGTACATACACAATTATTGTGCGGTTTTTAATTCAAAATTCATGAATATTGTATGCTGTGATTATGTTTTTATTTTTCGATGAGTTATATATATCGACATAGTCTTTTATTTCGTCTTGTACTTTGTTGATAGCTCAAGCAGACAATACGATTCGAGAAAACAGGGTTTTGGCTCGACAAGAAAGTTTGGGCCACATACATGAACAACGTTAATGTTGGCTAAATTAAAAACGTGTTTGACGAGAAAATATTCAAACTTTGTTAGAAACCAAATATTAATTCAAAGATGCCTGGGTTGTAATTGGTATTAAATTGCTCTGTATTGTAAATCATTGTTCACAAATGCTCGTTCTCTTTGCGATCGGTAGGCTATATCTAATGTCTTGAATTGTAAGTTTATTCACCACCAACCACTCTTGCGTTATTAAAAGTATATTTTGAAATTGATTTCACTCGTTGTTTTTTTGTATAAGGGTATTAAACCTTGTATAGATTACGGCCTAATTTATCCGCTTCCGAATTACACACCATAGCAACAGGGCGTAGAGAAGTAATTTGATTTCACCCTTCGTGATCGTTACATAAAATCCAATCAAATGTATTTCGTGTGGTGACATCCGCTAAATTGCATATCCGGGAAATGATGTTATTTGCCGGCATGTGGTGCCACTGATAGCCGGCGTTAGATCCGCTTGCTTTGCAGGACATTACACTAAACGTGAGGACTTCCTCGCGGCTGTACTAGGTTTAGAATTAAATTAATTACATTGGCTATATCTAAAATTTTCGGATAACAATTAGTTTAGTTAAGTTGAATAATAACAGTTTAAAAAAGGGGAATCAACCGGCCTGAAAAACAGTCATACGCCTAATTGCGATCATCTGTCGATAAGCTATGTGAAATGGTCATGCTAGAAGATCCCCCACTCCTCCGAGCCGGCCGACTAGCCTAGGAGCGTCTACGAGTTCAGAACTAATCAGTCGCACTCGAGGCGTTCATGGAGCAAGGTCACGTTACTCCCGGCCGCGGGCGGCTATACGTGTTACACGATCTGAGCTTTTTTGAGTGTCCCTTGCCGAAATGCGCTGTAAAGAGCGTTCGGCTCGTACGATTGGAGCAGGAAGGAGTCTTGGTTTAAATCTCTTTTAGGCTTTTGCTTCTACAGAAAGAGTTCAAATTGAGATGAGATATGATTACTAGTAATAATTAGTGTAGCCAGCTTTACACGATATTAAAAATAGTATACAAATAAGGAATAAGACCGATTATATACTTCCTCCAATGGAAGGTTGAGTAGTCAGATCAGCCGCCTGCTGGTATTTGTTTATGTATTATATCCAATTTGGTAGACCAGGGAATTTGAAGAATAGGGTTTCATATTTCATATTACTTATATCTAAGTCAGTAGCAGCAGCGGCAGGCCCATAATCAGCGTTGGGACCAGCTTAGGTGGTCGCTGCCTTCCTATGTTTTTATGTCGAAAGGTAATTTACCAGGGGCAACGCTTCCCCAAGATACATCTCCGCCCCCCCCCCCCCCCCCCCACCAACGTGTAAAACTGTATTTTACTGTGGCAATGCAAACGCAATGGCCCAAGTGTAAATATTTTTTCTATAATATATTTTAGTCAAGTTAATTGGTTCATTTAAATTATTTCCTTATTTCACGTAAACGCACAATTTTGGTTCGTCTTTGTCCACTCCTTTGTTCTCTGCAGACTTGGTGTCTTGAGTTTTATTGCTGGGCACCAAAACTTGAGGTCAGGTCTTTGCAATTAGTGTTGAATTCAGCTATAATGCCGGGAACTGTCATTCGCCCCCCCCCCCCCCCCACTAGAATAAATTGACTACTTGCACAATATATTCCTTCAATTTCAAATGTCACTTTGCCGTTTTTGAAAGGACACGAGCATGAGCATATTGCTCTGAAGGTTTTTATGTTTGAAGATCCTACGAAAAACGTGTAGGCAACTCACGAGATCAGGAACTCGATTTTTGATTGAATAGTCATTCAACGGGATCCGACTTCTGTTTATTTGTATGGTGGCTCGCATTCGCGCCTTGAGAGAATATGCGCTTGCAGGACTGATGACGGTGTTTTCTACTTCAAAATATGCCGGTCGGCGGTCTCTAGTTGGTCATTGATTGCTCGTCGATGGTGTCGCGCCTACAGGGTTGGCAATTGTTCGGCTTCATATTTACTGTCCCCCACTGAAAATCAGTTATGTAACTGGGTGGGTACTTTATAAATACGAATTTATTTTTGTATGTCATTATTAGCGCTCTGAAATGTCACTGTTGTCGGCCTGCAAAAGCCAAAAGCCAAATTTTCCAAACAAATATTTGGATTTAAAATTATACTGAAAAGTACGATTTTCATGGCAAATATTACTCTGGTTTCGCCATAAATGATAGAATAAAACTAGATATAGCGAACGTTTCCTGAAAATACGAAGATCGGGAAGCTTGCTAGTGCAGAGAGCGAATTGAAAGCAAATGCAGCAAAATACGAAATCAAATTGTTTTTGCTTTTTTGATAAGAATGATTTCTTCGGTTGCATCCAGAAAATGTCCCGTATAAAACAAGAGATTTCAAAAGTTCCTAAGAAATTTTAATATAGCATTCATTAAAATTTCTGCTGTTTGACCGGCCCAACAAATAAGTTACATAGGGCTATTCAACCGCGTTTTTCTATTTTCCAAAATATGCTACCAAGTCAAAATATAGTAAATGGCTTTGAAACCTGGCTATTTTAGAAAATCAAAATTATTTTTGGAATTTTTTCTGATCCGGTACACGGCCAATATCGCCACCTCAAAATAATTTCAAACTTCAATTCGCCAGGGCACACCATTCAACGTAGGGTGTTGTGCTTTTGTGACATTCATTTTCAACTAGTTTTCTATACGCTGACTGAGAGAAAAAAGATTTTTTTTTACAATTGTCTTTCCAGTGAATTTTTTCGTTTGGCGATATTTTGTACCGATTTGTACCGCCAAACGAAAAAATTCGCAGGAACGACAAATGTTTAAAAAAAAAAAACTCTCAGCCAGCCCCTAGAAAACCAGTTGAAAATTATTGTCACAAAAGCACAACATCCTAAGTTGAATGGTGTGCCCTGACGAATTGAAATTTGAAATTATTTTGAGATGGCGATATTGGCCTTGTACCGGATCATAAAAATTTGAAAAAAATAGTTTTGATTTTCTAAAATAGCCAGGTTTTAAAGCCATTCACTATATTTTGATTTGGTTGCATATTTTGGAAAATAGAAAAACGCGGTCGAATAGCCATAAACACGAAAACTAAAACAAACCCAAGCTTTTTAAATGTGTTTAGTCAAATTGATGTCTTCTCGCATAGCTCACTACGTTCATCCATAAATCACTTTTCGCGTGTTACTTCATCTCCGAGGCTGAACTTTATAAGGAGGGAGGGGGGCAATGTCAGGTTCCTAAGCAATTAGATATTTCAATCAAAAGCAAAAGTTCAAACACTGGCAATGAAGAAAAGTGTTCTTGTTTACTACAGTGGAATAAAATAACTTTTAGATGCTCCATATAAAGACATATTCTACACAAAGTAAACATCTACGTAAACTTTATTACATTTTTTTCGTTACCATTTATTTTTTTCATTCTAATAATTTTGCGTTGATATATACCACACAAAGAGTACAGCGTGTACACACTGTGATATTAATAAATAACATATGTAAACAATGGTCATATTTCTTATTGGGCGGGGCTAACTTAATTTTGCCGTGGCGTTGTGCAATTCGACAATATCATTTCAAAAATATATCCTGCGACGACTTCGAACCCGGGGCCATGGTTCAATAAATCTCGCGGAAACGAATAAATAAGAATCTTAGAAAGCCAAGTGTCTTGTTGTTTGTTTGTTTTATATGTCAGGCATGAACAAAGGACCATTATACTCGGCCTCTCGGCCTCTCACATGCGACACTTGATTTATTATCTGACAAATCACGCGCATTCCATTATTGTTTATTATCGGCAGCAGAGATAGCTCTGCACTTTTAAAATGATGAGGCCTAAATTTAGGAGGACGACACTGTAAGTCACCAGTTATTTCGAGTCTTGTCTGAATGTGTATTCAAATATATATTTTTCTAATTACGGGAATGGTATGGACTTCAGTACCTCACACCTTTGACTAACCTCCCAATTACCCTCACATATTTTTCACCTTGTTTGTAAAAACGAGTCAAGTTGTTCATGGACAGTGTTCCTTACGTGAATATATTTATTGTTGTTGATTGCAGTTTTTCGTCTCATTATTCTTATTATTTGTCCATTCGGTATTTTGAGATCAACACGAAAGTAAAGTGCTGCTTACAAATATCTGAGCTGAGCTTACGTCTGTTTGACAGAGTTTTTGGGGATATAATAATAGCAGTCTTTATTTTGAACTTTTCTTCTGCCTGACCAAGCATTAAAATAATACAAGTTATGTTGATATGAATGTGTTGTGAATATGATTATAAAACATCCAACATATTACAAATCCCTAGGCAAGATAATCCAATCTAGGGTTTTGTTTTTTCTGACTTATAGGTAAACATTTAAAAAATGCACTGTCATGATTGAGGTAGCTGACACACTGAATTAGTCTTAAGTGTAGTGTAATGAGTTATTTAATAAATAAAATCTATATATGTTATTGTTTTTTCTCGCCAAGCGAGATGGCTTTTGTAGGGCACAGTGCCGTCTTTAGCCTTTAGGGTAGTTAGGAAAGGAACGTTCGAGGGTTGTCAATCCCCTGCATTCGCATTTACAACTAAAAAAACCTCGGAAACGACCTTCAGTCAGGATTGCCGGTCTCAGCGAGATTCGAACCCGAGACCTCCCGAATGTCAAGCGCTGAGCGCCCGAGCCGACACTGTCGGTAACCTCATATAGGCTATACTGCTGTCGGTTTCAGGTCAGTTTTGAGCTTTTGACAGGCACTACCACAAAAATTAGAAAAACTGCTACCAGTTAGGTATCACTGACAATTGTTATTGGTAAAGCAACCTTGTAACTCATGAATAAATTCAGTGGTTCCCAACCAAGGTGCCGCGAAATCCTTGTACATACCAGTAAAAACAAGTTGTTTTTGAAATATAAAAAATACAGTAAATAATGAATTTTACACCAAGAAAAATAATTATAGGCTACTAGCTAATCAACTGATTATCATAGTTTTTATTCAAAATGGTCCCAATTGAAAAATGGATATTGCGTAATCACGCAGCAACGATGCTGATCTCGATTCCTATGCTAGCTGCCACCCGCAAATTGGCCAAAAGTGAATGGACTGAAGTGATGTGTAAAACCTAATGTTTGCATAAATAAGTTAAATGCGCGAGCAGTGATGCTAATAAGAATCTGTGAAAATGTGAAAACACGGTTGTATGACGCCGATGACGGCAACTACTTAGCGATGGGATTCACATGGTGGGGTGGTGAAGAAAGACCTAGAGTAGTAGAAAGTGTGTAGAAAGACTTGGTGTATTGTCTGTGGTGAAAAGCTAGCAAATCAAGTTATGTTTCCTAGCAAATTGAAACGTTATTTATTTTTACTAAACATAGTCAACAATTGACATCAAATTGCTGAATTTTGTTGTATTTTGTTTACCAGACATGCTAAATACTACTTGGCTGAAGGGGGTGCCGCGAAATTATTAAATGTAGCAAAGGGGTGCCTTGAGTTGAAAAAGGTTGGGAACCACAGTCTGTAATGACGTTTTGTTATGCTACATAAATGGTTGAAAAATTAGTTCAAGTTCAGTAAGTTTAGTTCGCTTCTTTTTTATTCCGTCATCCTAAATGTACGCAAACAACATTATTCGCTGCTCGCTACTCAATATACTCCAGTAATACTCTGTAGTGTGTGTCACTGCTCTGGCGTTAGACCAAGGTCATCTTTACTCTCTATGATACTATCGCTTCGCTCAGTCAGAAAACGACGCGAAGTAGAGATAGTTCGCCGGAGAGACCATGAGCGGCAGCACTGAGCGGCAGTGGTTGGACGCGTCGAATCCGCGCCACGACTGATCCGCGAGAAATATTTCAAGTTTTTGCAATGCACTCGGAACTTCAGCTCGATCTCGATAGTGCCTAGACCAATTTTGAAGTGTTATACCTCGTTGGAAAGTGCACTTTCGTGCCAAGGGTCTGACTGGGACTTATATAACGTGTGTCACTTGCTGTAGTAACGTCAGTGTACGAAACGAGCACTATATTATATGACATTCGTAGAGGTACGCGAAAAAATTCATAGTTGTCAACCCATTGCACAAATTTCAATTTTTCCGCAGTCAGAGCAATTATAACACTTTACTCTAAATGCGTGCCAAATTTGATCTGGTTTCAGTCAGTAGTTTTAATTCACGATTTGAATTAGAACACATAAATATAAGGTATCGAAACCCCCAAATACCCCTCCAATTCCCCCCCAAAAAATTCCCCCTTTTTTTTTCAAGTTTTCAAGACCTACGAGTATGACCGGAGTGCATCTAGTGATCTAGATAGTCCAAGCCTAGACTGAGACTGAAAAAAGCAGAACATTTGTATTTGCTGATGGAACCACAACCACAGCCATGTGGATGGTAAATTGGTAAATTCAGGTGGCTGTGGTGTTAACATTTGGGCAACACAACTTACAGTATGCAATGCGCGTGACATAGAGCGGTTTAAAAAATCAATCAAATCATCTTATTGTAATGTTAATATTCTGGTCCGCAAAAGTTTAATAAATAAAACAGAAGAGGCTTTTAAAATATGAAATATAGATATAAGCAAAGCCAACAGTCAGGACATTTACATGCAAAGTATATAAATAAATAATTAATAAAAAATAATGTTAAATAAAAGAAAAACAAATTACAGGAAGTTTTAAACAAAACATATACTTTTGTTATTCAAGTTTTTTCTTGTTGTATTTGTTGTAATATTGTAATTTTGAAGTACTTGTTAACGTGTTTGTATTGTTTTAACTTGTATTTTAAATTGTTAAGTTTTTTTAACTTTTAATTACCAACACTTGTGGGGCAATACCTGTTGGAGATTAATAAATAAAATAATGTTCAGTTTTGGACAGTGTACTCACTTCCTCCCGGCACTGCAATGTCACGGTCAGCATTGTTTAGTTCTCGCGTTGCGTCGTCTGCAGACCCTGGTAACACGAAGGTTCTTCCCGGATCAACGTCGGACTCGGGAAGCATCTCCATGTTGTTGTAGTAGATGGCTTCTATGGGACCACACGGTGTCTCCAGGAATGTCCTCATGCTTCTCTTACCACTTTCAAACAACTTGATTGCAGCTTCAAACTTCTTGTCACCCAAGCCGGCGCTAGGAGGGAGTACCTTGTGAGCTTCCTGAAACCTGGTCAAGTCTGACGTTTTCTTCCTGTCTGTCGTCAGTAGAACGTCTGGAACAAGACAACACTCCATGACAGAACTGGACTTTAATTTACAAAGTCAATGATAGATGGCTGAAAAGTGTGAAGAATGAAAGGAAATTTGAATGTAAAAAAAAAATCCCTGTCAATCATTACAAAGTGTTAATTTTGGGACAATAGTGTAAACGCTGAGCTAGGTGCAAAATTAAATTTTTAGTAACAAATTTTGAAATATTCTTTCAACACATCGTTGTCTTCCACCTATCTATAAGGAAAGTGATTTTCTGAAATAACTTTAATTGTACAATTTTGTTGGTCAGACAATAAGAGAAAAACACAAATACACAAATAAACAAATAAACTACACAGTCACAACGTTTTCGGTTTGGTGACCTTCCTCAGTGTGTGTAGAGGCGCGCCTCCTCCATTTAAGGTAAGCTGTTGGTACCCTATCTCTTTATATCATTCACATGATCCAGCCTTTTGGCATTCCTTTCAAACACATGATACAAATAAGAGTTTGTTACCAGCAAACTAAAAATTAAATTTTGCATATTCCAAAATTGGCATATAATAATTCTAACAGGGAAGATTTATTTGGCTGTTACAGCCAAGGCCCCAGGTTCAATCTTCAGGGAGAGAAGTAGTGTCTGCATGCATGTCGTCATCATCACACACCGTCAGCACATCCAGTAAGGGGGCTTCCCTCCCAACTAAAGTGCTCGGGAGGTAAAACATCCATGACTCAGCCTGGATTCGACCAGGACCCTTGGTAATCTTACAGTATACCAGGCAAAGGCAAAAATTAACAAACATTCTTGAGAGGAACTCATTTGAAATAAATATGAAGGCAGATGGACCATGGTTAATGACTTAATATTATAGCAGTACAAGTCGCGCTTACGCGCGGCTTGAAAGCCGCTGCGCGGAGGGCTTGGAAAACCTCGTACCTGGAATTCCTCGTAGTTTGAAAACCTCGTTGCCGCGACAAACTCGAAAATCGGCCCGAGTACGGCCGCGATGCGGTAGTTTGCGGGTCACGTTTGTCGTTAATCCGAAGACTTTGGAGAAATTTGTTTTTCCCGGCAAAATTTTTGTTTCTTTCCCCGGGAAACCCTGCCCTCCGTTTCGAAGTAACGGGAAATATTTTTTCGATTTTCAATGATTTTTACGAAAAATTTAAAAAAATTCCCGGGACAAACAAATTTTCCGGGCCCCCCGTTTTTCCGGTAACGGGAAATTTTTGTCTTGTCCGCTTGGACGAAAAACCCCCGAGTTTATTTAAAGGCCTCGCAGTCGGGAACTTTCAAGTTGTAAAAGGGTCTTTTTTGGGCCACACCCGCGGGGTTCCTTTAGAGTCCGAGATGGCCCCAAATGGGGGAAAATAATTGTCCCATTTGAAAAATTTCCAAAAACAAAATTTTTCCCGGGACCCCTTTTCCGGTCCCGTAAAATATGATTCCGAACCCCCGGTTCCGTGGCCCAAAATGGCCCCCGGTGTAAAATTTGCGCCTTTCAAAAAAAAACCCGGGAGGGGGGTTTTTCCCGGGTCTTTTTTTTTCGGTAGGGTCAAATTTTTTTCCCTGCCCCCGGCGGTTTCCCCCAGAGCCCGAGAGGGAAACCTAAATCGGTCGATTACTGCGCCTATCGTAAAAACCCTTCAAACTTAATTTTTTCCCGGGGGGGACATTTTTCCGGTTTACCCGTAAAAAATTTTAGCGCCTCAAAACGCCGGGCCCCCCGTAGACCCCAAAAAAAGGGACCCGTTCGTAAAATTATTGCGCATTTCGAAAAAAACCCGGGAAAAAAGTTTTTCCGGACGCTTTTCCCGGTACGTAAAAATATGACCCTTTAAATTTCCCCGGGTTCCTTTAGACCCCAAAATTTAAACCCCCGGGTCCCCAACAATTATTGCGCCCTTTGAAATATCCGGGAAAAAGGGTTTTTTTTCCCAAGAGGGTTTTCGGTAGGGTCAAAAAAAGCCCCTCGCCCCACCTGGTTCCTTTTAGAGCCCAAAGTGAACTGATATGACTGAAAATTGTGAAAGATTTTAAAAAAAACAAATGTTTTAAACCCCAAAATATGCCCCAAAACCACTATTTTGAGAAATCCCAAAAAAATGTTTTTGGGCCACGTTCAAATGAAAGTTTTTCGGGGTCGTTGCTATTGACGGGGCCCTCGGACGTCTTTGGGAAAGGGAAAAAAATAAAAATTTAAAAAATTTTTGTAAAATGCCCAAATGCCGGATCCTGTTTTGACTAAAAAAAATAACCCCTTTTGGGATTCTTTGATATTGTGAGTAGGTACTAAAAAAACCGGGCCCCTTTTCCTCCCCCCCCCCCCCCCCCCCCCCCCCCCTCCCTTTTCCTGCCGAAATTTGGATTGTGAATTTTGGTTGGGGGCATGCTCATGTTTGGGAAGGGCTCCCCTTCTGGGTGAATTTATGTTAATTGGGGATAACAGGAATGCCAAAAAATTACCCCCTTTAAAATGGTCATCGGTCCCCCATATAAATGTTTTATTTAAAAAATGACCCTTTTTGGGAAAACCCTCAATTTTATAAAAATTTCCGGATTTTAAAATTAATTAAAAGATCCCCCCAACCCCCGGGAAAATTGGGGGTTTTTTCAGCGTTTTTTCGAAAAAATCCGGGCCCAAAATTTTTTGGGGACCCCTTTCCCGGGTTTGTAAAAATTTTGGGCCCTCGTCCGTCCAGTTCCGTGGGACCCCGAGGGGGGAAACTTGGTCGTACAATTTTTGCCCCTTTTTGAAAAAAAAAACCACGAAAAAGGGTTTTTCCCGGGGGACGCATTTCCGGTACGTCAAAATTTTTCCCTCGCCCCCCCGCGGTTCTATAGCGCCCCAGTTGAACCTGTTTGGCGAAAAAATTTTTCCCCAAACATAAAAGAAACCCGTTTTTTGGATTTTTCCCAAAAAAGGCCAAATTTTTTAAAAAAAACAAAACAAAAATTTTGTATTTGGGCCGTCACCCCTGTGCGGCCCCCTGAGACGGGCCCTTGGAATCGCCCCCCAAAAATTTAAATGGCTTGAAGATATTGTGGAAAAGTCTTTGTTTTTATTTCAAATTTCCCCCCCCCCCCCCCCCCCCCCCTCTAAAAGTGTCATTGCGGCCCCCTTTTATCAAAACAGTCCTCAAAATTTGGATTCCCTACCGAAAAAAGTTAAACATTTTAAGAATAATCAAGGTTTTGAAAATTATAAAACTCGAATTTCCCCCCCCCCCCCCCAACCCCCCCCATCACCCCTCACCACTTTGTCCTCTCTATTTCCCCCGTTGTGTTCGTTGAGGCTAAAAACATGTATTTTTCCCCGAACAAAAAAAATTTTACTTTGGCCCCCCCCCCCCCCCTCCCTTCCCAAAAAACCGCTTCTGCCCCAAACCCCAAAGGGGAAATTTTCCCAAAAAAAGTTGGGCCAAAGTTGCCCCCAGGGGCATTTTCCCTTTTTGGCATATTTAAATGCAATTATAATGGCGAAGTATTGATTTAAATGTCTTTAAATTTTATTCTAAATCCCCCCCCCCCCCCTCCCCCCCCCAAAAAGTGCCATTGCGGCGTTTTCCCCCAAAACAGTCCCAAAAATTGGAAATTTGTACCGAAAAAAAAATTTTAAAAAAATTTCAAGAAAAAATCAAAGGGTTTAGATATTATAAAACTCGACTTTCCCCCCCCCAAAACCCCCCCATCACCCCCCAACCCCTTTGGGCCCCTTCTCGATTCCCTCGTTGTGTTCGTTGAGGCTAAACACATGTATTTCCCAGAACAAAAATATTGACTTTGAACCCCCCCCCCCCCCCCACCCCTTTCCCAAAAAAGCGTTGTGCCCAAAAACCCCAAAAGGGGAAATCTGTTTCCAAAAAAGTTGTCCATGTCGCCCCCATGGTCATTGCCTCTTTGGCATATTATAAAAAAGCAATTATCCTTGGTTTTTTGGGGGGGCGTCCTTTGAAACTGGTTGGGGTTTTACCCGTTTTTTTTTTTTTTTTGGGAAAAAAACCCCGTATTTTTTTAAAAACCCAAAAATTCGTCCCTTTGGCCTCCCCCCAACCCCCCCCCTCACTTTCCAAAACCCCAAAAAGGGAAATCGCTAGTACGAAACATTTAATTCGGCCGATCGGACGTAAATTGCCCCAGATATGAAGTTGTTTAAAAAAACATTGCAAAATTGAATTTCTATTACATATTTTGACTACTCAAAATCGACCATTTTAGAAAAAATTTGATTGTAAAATGGCAAAATAAGTCGATCACGCATACCCTTTAATAATAATTTTTAGTTTGTAAATTTTTAAGTAGGGGCCCAATTGAAAATTTTTTTTCGATATTTAATAAATTTTTTTTTTTTTGGGGAGACCTCGTTGGGGGGGGCTAATAAAGTTGAGTTTTGTATTTTTGATTATTTGAAATTGAAGTGGGTGACAAATTTTTAGCCCCCCCCCTTCTTGGCCCTTCCCCCCTCCTCCTCCCCCCCAATTTTCACCAAACTTTTCACAAAAAAATTTAAATTACTATTTTAATGTATTTTCACATGAACACAAAAGCATGTTTAAAAGAATGGGCGTACCACCCAAACGGTGCATTTTAGGTTGATTAAAAAATACATTAAAATTTCACAACAATGCAATATGAAAAAAAATAAACCCCACCCCACCGTGATCGAAACCCCCCCCCCCCCCCGTCCCAACCCCGTGATAACCCCCATTCTGGGCCGCTCCCACTAAACTGCCGTGTGGATATATGCCCAGTAATAAAATGTACCCAAAACACCGCGCGTTGGAAAAAATTTTACGAAGGGGAAAATTTAAAAAGAGTTTATAAAAAAATTTTTCGGCGCTTAGGATGTCAAAACGAAGGTTTGAAAAGTTGTTTTTCGGAATCCTCGAACCTGATCTGAATTTAATGGACCAACAAAGTGAACCCAACCTCTAGAGTCATACCCGTTTTATGACGTTTTATATTTGCATGCAACTGTAAAAAGTTGTTTTTTCTATGCAAAAACGGCACGCATGTCAATTTTGTCGGTGTCACTTCTACCCTTCAAACGTAACCAAATGCGTGATGTTTGGTATGACAATTTTCGTAAACGCTGGGAAGAGTGCTTTCTGCCATTCGTGAATTTTACAAAAAATATTCACCGTGCTTTTCGTGACCTTGAATGCAAAGTTCAACTTTCAAAAAGTGTCCCGGACCGAACTCGAAGGCTTCCACCTAGCCCGGGTTCGAACCCAGGTTCTCAAAACAATTTTATTTAAATACCTTCATCCTTCCGCTATATTAAAGAGCCTTGGTCGTTCCAAATCGAACAGAGGAAAGGCAATATTTAAGCTTTTAAAGTTGCACCCCAAAATGTTAAAAAATTTAAAACTTTTTTCGACTTTGGGATTTTTTTCCGCGCAATCGGCAAAAGATATCGGCTCTTTTTTCCTCCTCACCCGTTTTCCATTTTTTTGGACATTCGGAATTGACAAACCTCGGGGCTCTACCGCGCATCTAGAATTTTTAGAAAATTTGAAACGGAAAATCCAAACAATGTCCAAAAATAAGAAAACGGGTCGTTTCGAAAACATGCCCTCGACGGTTTCGGGTGCGTTTTGGAAATGTCCACGCGTGGGAAGACGAAATTAAAAATTATAATTTTTTTTTCATTTTTTTCTCGTCCGCTAAATAAGTGCTCTCCCCAAAACGGCACGCGAGCCAAAATGTTCATCGTCGCCAAGGCCAAAGTATGCGAGCGGGTCCAAAACCCTTGGCGGTGCCTGTACCCGGAAAGATTCCGAACGCACCGGTACCGTCGACGTTTTGGGTGCGACGCCCACTTTGGGCGCGGCAACCGTGAATCCAAAAAAAAAATTGTTTTCCGCGCCGAGATCGTGTTATTCAAGACTATTAGTATAGACATTTACTATAAGCTTGGTTACGTAGAAAGAATGCCAATTGGCTGGAGTATATTAAAGGGGTAGTATGGTATTTAAACCGCTAAACTCAAAAAATATATTTCATTCAGGCTAACTAGTAATGAATTTAGCAATTAACAGAAAAATTATTGGGGCCACCATGACCTCCCAAAAAATTGTCAAACATGACATTTTTCGAGCTAGGTCCCATTGGCAATAATCTGCCATAAGAAATAACATGGGGACGATCTTTATGCCCCGTGACCTTGGGGGATTTTTATCCAAAAAAATATTGGCCATTATTAAAGTACTCGACAGCCTTTTCTGTAAATTCTCTATATTTTGATTTGTAATTTGGGCAAGTAGTTCGGTCAAAATATGCTGATTACCAAGATGGGGTGTGATTTTGGAATGCATATTTTTGCGTGTTTGAGGGTATATTTGGGCACAGTTTCAAGACACGATGTTATAAAGGGGCATTTTAGATTGGTACTATGCTCTAGTATCTATGTGGACCAAAAAGAAGCAGGTTAAAGCCGATTTAGGAAATTTTCCAAAACACCAATTTTTGCCAATTTCTGGATCAAAAAAATTAAAAAATTCGTGTTAAATCACAGTTACAAGATATAATTTTTTAAACGGTCATTTAAGTGTAGTATTGTGCTATAGATCACGTGGTAAAAAATAATTTTTGGGGTTTTTAGCCCCTTTAATCCAACAGCTGACCTTTGAAAAGTGATGGTGGCTGCTGAGTTTTTTTAAGAATAATAACATAAATATATACAAAACACAGAAAAACACGAGACGTTTCGACACGAAGTCTTCTTCACTCAAGAGAGAAAGGAACTTAAAAAGTTTATTTTTGATCAGTCATTTGGGTTGTACGTTTATAGTTAAGATGAAACAGAACAAAATATAAACAGATTACCAGTCCAATACGTAATGAACAACTTCAATTACCTATTAAAGTCCACACAGTAAACGTCTTTGAATGATCTATCAAGTTCTGGAAAAAGGCCACTTTAGCCCCGTGCATTCTAGAAGGCGTTCCCACCACGGATAGTTGTGCTGCTCCGACAGTGTCCAGCCACGTCGTCCGTACGTAGCGAAGTAACGGCTGCGCGACCGGCCCGAGCGCAGAGTCCTCGATGTCATGGTATCCAGCCTCGAGGGCGCTCGGCGGGAGGAAGGGCAGCGCCATGCACATCTTCACCACTCGCTTTCCCTGGACAGTTCGCTTTAGACCCAAGAAACAATATTTCCTGGACACGGACTGAGGAAGATCAGACATAGTTCGTGAATCATGTTTGTGATGTCAAACCAATAATTTCGACATAACATCGAAAAAGAATTTGACATCAAAATCAAAATCAATAAAGGGGGATATTTTTTTATTTACCCTTTTTTAATGTAAAAATAGGTAATGTAATGATGCAAAAACAAAATATATGTTTTTTAAATGGTTTTGAAATTGATTTTCCTTTTTTTGAAGATGGCAAATCAATGTTGAATTGAATAATCGATGTCAAGTTCCAACCCTACTTGTTAGTACGTACTTCACTCCAGCTGCTATATGCTATACAAGGTGCCATCATGGATGATGGGCAAGCATGTCAAATTAAACATTCAAAACTCGATATTGTCAATTTTTTTAATATAGATAGCCGCAGATTTGTTTTAAAATATCAGATCAAAGAGTTTGGAGATGCGTTAATAATATACAAGCACACAAAACCTATAAAATCTTCTCTCAAAATCAATCTGGAGTCGTGCCATTAATCTGAACTCTGAAGTAACGGATCATATTCACCACCTTCACCAACATTGAAACACATGACTTAATAATCGTTACCGACAGTGTTGGCTCAAGCGCCAGACTCTGATTCGGAATCCCGTCCAGACCGGCAACCCTGACTAAAGGTTTCTCCTAGGTTTTCCTCAGTCGTTAATGCAAAAGCAAGGGATTGAGTCCTCTTAAACAGCTTTTGGACATTCATTCAGGATTGTCCTAGATTTAATATACCAAGTTAGACACAGGTGAAGAGGGGCATACATTGCACCCTGGGCAGGTTTCCCACAAAAATTATTATTAATAATAATGGTTAATTTCCTCGATAGGTCTTGCATCAATAATCAGTTAACCACATAAATCTACAATACACCAACGTTTCTTGACCCGCTCCTCACCCCTGAGGAAGGTCATGCGGTTGCTATTTAGTTTTTGTGTTTAATGTTTTGTGGCTTAGCCACTCTTCTTTAAGTAAGTTGTTGCTATTCTATCTCTTTAATCTCTCTCACATTTCTTAAATATATCGGAAATAAAAATAAGCTAACAAACTCACATCAGCAAAGCTGTACCAGCAACCGTAAGCCTGGGCCTCAGAGAAGCATTGCTGAATGGCCTGTTGCAAGGTGGCCTCGTAATCACAGATGATTTGTTGGGGCCGCATGGCTGGCAGTAATGTCTTCACATAGTTCAACACAGCCACATACGCCTTGGTGGTTCTCTGCTCCATTAGAACGCTGACCAGAGGAAATACCTGATAAACAGACATTCATTACAGTTGCCTATGTATTCTTGTTACTACCCATAATATTCTAAATGATTGAAAACATGTAGGGTTCCCACTTTTTTTAATACAAATGCCTAAATATACCATATACTGTAGGCTACTTAACTGAAATTTTCTAAGATCTAGTAACCATTGTTTTGTTGTTTTGTTGGCTCACTTCTGGCGGGAACCTAGAGAAACACTCTCGTTATAGTTGTCTGCTCGAGCTACCGGTAGGAACAATCGAATTTATACTTGCATGATGGTGATTTAAATACAATTGTTATTACTTTCAATGAACAATATCGGTGTTTAAAAAAATATCTTAACAATTTTAAAATTGCAATTGCAACTAAAAGAGTACGGGTACTGCAAATAACAAAATATTTAAGCAATAGCACAGGTGTACAGCAAACACTGTAAACTTGGCACATTCAGAATCAGATACTTCCACACTTGTTTAAAAAAATCATATATACTAGTTCATAAAAATGTCTAGTTTGGATTGGAGAAGAGGTGACAGGAAATGATAAATAGGCCTATATAATATATTGAGGGAAAACTTTGACAACTTTTGTGTTTGTACATACAGTATCTCCAAATGAAGTAAAAGTGCACTTTAGGCAAAAGTAAAATATAATGTATATATATATATATATATATATATATATATATATATATATATATATATATATATATATATATTATGATGGGACATATTTCTTTTATTTAAATTTAAATCAATGATTTAGAAAATCATCTACCTAAAATAAATAACGCAGTGGGAAGTATCTTATTTATTATGCAATGAATTACAACATTATGAATAGCTTTGCTCTACTCCCACATTTAGCATAGTAGGAGGTGGAAGAAGTGCACTTTAGTACTGTGTACTAGGCACTGGTGCTCAAGGGGATGCATATTACTGCATGTGACACCCCCACCAAGATAACTCTGCTCTTCCCCAACAGTTTGACCTGCAACTATTATGAACAAAGCAGATAAAGAAGTTTAGCCGAGGAAACTTCTTTGTCGGCTTTTAAAGAGTAGCCAATCAAAATCCACAACTTGACAAGCTGTGCTATGCTCGACAACTCTGTAACCAAGGAGGTATGAGTAATGTAAGGAGGCAGCATGGCGTCATCAAAATCATAGCCAGGTGAGAGCCTCGAACCCAAAGTAAGGTCGTCAGTATTATTAAAGCTCATTGTCAAAGCTATGAACATTCCTAAACAAACAAAAACGGCACACATGAACAAAAATTACGTTTCACCTTTGTATTATTCATTATCATATTAAAACAAGAGTTATTATCAATGTATTAAATATAATGGCAGCTGTTTCAGTGCAGCCATTTTAACATGGCAGCCGTCGATGGTAGTTGCCATATTGGTCAGCACCAACAAGAAGCAGCAAATAATGTGATCAGACTGGATCAGACGTTCAAAACGGCCACGTTTATTTGTACAGCCACAGATAGTGCATGCTGTCACCTTACATTATTCATACCACGTTGGGTGTAACTAGTAGTTGGCTTAGGCTAGGGGCGCTAGGTACTTTAGCAGAGGTGACCTGGCCTGCGCTGAGACTACCGCAGAATCTTCCCAAATTGTTTATGCCCACATTTTCCTTGATCAGATGGTATTGTTCCTGCTAAGGTATAGTTCGTCCGTTTACAGTTGACGAATTTGGAAATCCTCAAAGGGACAAAAGACCAGATTTGTTCACACCTCTTGACAAGATTATCTTCCTCTGGTTCACCGGGAAATAGTCTCGGAGGTCCCCAGTGATTGACATATCTATTATAATGAATAGCAAACCCGTCGCCAAATCACTTAGTTTGGTTTCCATTATTGCGCTTCATTGGTTTGCCAAAGAGGCGCACAATGAAACTTCAGCCGGGCAACATTGACGACGGTCAGCGAAGACTGAATTTTAAATTACAACCCTCGTAATTGGTTATAACAAGTGGCTTACATGTTCCCGCTGTGTCGGCGAAAAAGCCGAAATTCGTCAAATGTAAACGGACGAACTATACTTCATACAATCAAAGCAATAAATATCAATAATCAATTGGTAATTAGACGAGTGACCGCAGCGAACGTAGTCTACAACGCAACTTGATCGGCCTTGGTCGTGATTAATTCTGTATGTTAAATGTCTGTTTGTCCGGTCCCATACGGCCGAACGGCCAAATAGATTGAGCTGAAATTTTAAACAGACATCCGTGACCAGTATACTTCGAACTGCTAACAAAATGAGCACAATCCGTTGCAATTTAAGTCTACAAGACATAATAAATTGAAAAATAGGTGTGAAATGTGTAGGTTTCATTTTAACAATGCTTTTGTTCTTGAAGAAGTCATGCATTTTTATCAAATAATTTTTGGCAGGCCAGTGATTTTATGCAGTGACAAAGGTCTATCGATTATCAATCTTGCACGCTCAAGGTACACCCAAATTCTGCTGGGAGATTGAGTAAACCTTGCAATCTTTACTCGTATTTCGTACTGATTATGTTTTCCATAGTATTGTCATAGTTGATGTAGACTAAACTGCATTAGGCCTATATGCATTTCAAAACATGTTTAATAATTTTTTAAATACAATCCATAAACTACAAAATCTTTTCCGACCAGGGGATTGAACCTTGGTCTCCCACATTCCGGGTATAAGGGCGCCTTAGTCAACTAGACTAGGAAAACGTCAAGTTCGTTGTTAGACGAGTGAGTGAGACATGTGTTGAATACCTGGTATCATTCCCCATACTGGGCTAGATCCAGCCTTAGGTATAGGGGAGGAAAGGGGATGTTCCCGGGTCTCACTCACTCGTCTATCAACGACTTTGGTGATCCCTAGTTACATGAAATGGACCTTAACCATAAGTAGAGGTAATGAGAAATGGTGACATAAAAACGCAAACTTTGTTTAAAAAAAATTGTGTTTTTCGCGATTTTACAAAAATTGTCAAGAATGTAACTGAAAAAAAATCTTCTTAATACGCCGTATTAAGTAGGGATGACAATCGATCAATGTGACCTAAGAATCTATTCAGATCGATTTCTAAGAAAAAACAAATATTGTACGTGCCGTTTTTTGGCGGTCTTTTCCGCGGGGCCTGTGATGACTTCGTCTGGACCGGCACCTGCACCCCGGATTTTGTGCACCAAAAGGTTCTATTTCGCAAGTTAATTCAAGTTTTCACTAGTTTCATAAAATTTTCTTTGTTATTTCTCGGTACACGTGAGATTTATTTCGCAAAATTCGCGTTTTCAAAATGTAGTTTTTCCATTTATTAATTATGTAATTCGTCGTCAATATTACGTTTTAGGCAATAAAATATACATTAAAAAATATTCGTAAATTTCGTTATCACCATGTTTCACTACCTATACCCGTAAGTTGTCATTACACAGTGAGTGAGTGAAGTGATCTTCAAATAAGTCATATTTTCAATAACAAACTACCCTGGTAAAAAATCAACACCCAATAGCCAACCACTACGAAGACAGGTTACAAGTAGCCTACTCACTTGTCGCACTCCTCCTGAAATACGTCTTTCAGTCTTGTGTACTCCGAGGCACAACGCGCCAAGATGGCCGACCTCAACTTGTGCCTCTCCTCTTGGAAGTGCTCTCGTTGGTGGTTGTGAGGCCTGGTTATGTGAACAATGTCCCGCGTCATGTTTCCCCGCGCCGAACAAGGGATCGTGCGCCCCTTGTGAACACACTGGATGTACGCCTAGTCACCCTGTGAGCGGTTCACGTGGTACGAATACCCGTCGTAGTGGTAGATGTGAGAGTTCTGGCGGCTGCCACACAACTTTTGAACGGACTCTAAAACAAAAACATTAATGATTGATAGCAAACAAAAGTAGGTCTACAATTATTGTTAATCATACATTTTTTTTCCATTGGTGTGTCATTTTTAATTATTAATTAGTACCTAATTAAAAATTCGCATAGAGTTAGCTCCTGTGTCTGCATTTCAGACACTTGACGTGCAATGTTTGTAGTAAGAAACGTAAAATAGTAGTATGATCATTTTTAGCTCTTTGCACTCGTTAAATGAACAAGGCCCTGTTTGGCTAACACTGTTTCATTGTATATTTTGTGTTTTTCTTTTTAAATCTATTTGAATGTAATGTCATCAATCAACAAGATCTCTACAGTCAACGACCATGTAAGCTGTTGGGTTCCCTTTCCACAACTAGCCTCCTATCATTGACTGTAGTGCTGGAATGATAACCTTCCTACCAACTGCAACCCAGGGGAGCTCAGACCATGGAGCTGGATGGGGCGAGGTCTAGCTCGATAGAACAGCACGTCCACGATCGTGTACTTCCGGTTTGTGCCGGTTCGATTGTTATGAACAAGCTAGCCCACTTTGCTACCATGAACTGTGGTAGGCCTAGGTTACCTTGGTTACCATGCGTCAGTTGAAAGTAAACAATCAAAATGTCTGCCGATCTGAAGTGCTAACTTGTACACCGCCGACCACAGAGCTACTCCTCCAGTACAGCGGTACTAATTATAACTCCATGATCAGACGATCAACAGATCACCAAATCCAGGCTGCCACCTAACCTCAACATCTGCTACGCTCCCACCTATCACAGCCACCCGTCAACAGTGCCTTGTAAATTTTGTACATATTCTCTGACATTGTTTATTGTTTGTAGTTAGTAGCATTTTGACTAATGCAGTCAGTTGCCATCTTCCCTAGTGATCAAGACACCGTGTCGAACACGTCTCGTATTTTCTGTGTGTTTAAGTTTCTATTTATCTACAAGTTCAGCAGCCACCATCACCTCTCAAAGGCAAACTGTTGTAGTCCGTGGAACAAGCGTAAAAACATTTCAAATCCGGAAACCAGCACCAAAATTTAGGAGCAGGTAAAAGACGTATTTTAGAATGTTATTTTCACGGGGGACACGCATGGTAGCAAGTAAGTCACCTGTCATGGCGTCCACAAGATGGCCGCCAAAATAATTCTTAAAATTGCTGTAACTCAAGAAGTAATCATCAGATTTGGATAAACCAGGTATTGTTTTATTCGGTTTTTAATGCTCTACAAAAAATGTCATTAGAAATTTTACCGTTAATACAATTAGTTTTAATTATATTTATATATTATTACATTGTATTGCAATTATAGCACTTTTTGGTATATATATAATTATTTATACGTAGAATTCGCTAGATTGTCATAAAATTTTCAGACTATACTAAAATAACGCCAACAAATCCAAAATTTAAAGTCTGAAACGAAATTCTTGTAACTTTTTGATTAATTAATTAATTAAATTCAGCATTAATTAAATCCCAGTTAAAAGTTTCTTATTCACGTACCAAAGTCACGTAGTGTATCACACAAGAACAATATGACCACAATGAACCAAAAAAATATAAGTTCCAAAAATTAATTCCAATCACTTTCCTATTAATTCAATTAATTAAAAATAATGACAATAATCTCAATTAATTTTGTAAAATTAACACAATGTAGTCGACCTTGGAATCATTTTAAAGCTAGTTTTAAGGCGAATAAATGTAATGAAAAAATTAATTAATTAAATTAATTAATCACCAAATTAATTACATTTTAGTTTAATTATCCCACTTTTGACATATGTATTGTTATATATATCTAAAACTCGATCGATCGTCATAAAAATTTACTTCTTTACTGAAATAATGCCAATGAATCCGAATTGTCATGTCCCGAAACAAAATTCCTATAACTTACCGATTAATTAAGAAATTAAGTGAAGAATTACTTATATCTCAATAATTGTTGTTGTCACTCAATTAACACATACAAAATGCCAACAGAAGTATCAAATATAAACAATGCGAGTAAGATTAAAAAAATTAAAGTCCCAAAATTAAGTTCATGCTACTTTTCCGCTAATTGAATTAATGAACGAATTAAATTAATCTATATAATCACCATGTGTTGTGTAAAATTAGCACAGCCACACTGGGAACCATTTGCATGCTTATTTTACAGGAAAATAATTTTGTGGGAAATTCAATTAACAGAAAAGTTGCATGAACTTAATTTTGGGACTATTAATTTTTAAAATTATACTTGCATTGTTTATATTTGATACTTCTGTTGGCATTTTGTATGTGTTTATTGAGTGACAATAACAATTATTGAGATATAAGTAATTCTTCACTTTAGTTCTTAATTAATCGGTAAGTTATAGGAATTTTGTTTCAAGACATGACAATTCGGATTCATTGGCATTATGTCAGTATAGAAGTATATTTTTACGACGATCGATCGAGTTTTAGGAATACATAACAATACATATGTCAAAAGTGGGATAATTTAACTAAAATGTAATTAATTCTGTGATTTATTAATTGAATTAATTAATTTTTTCATTACATTTATTCGCCTTAAAACTAGCTTTAAAATGATTCCAAGGTCGACTACATTGTGTTAATTTCACAAAATTAATTGAGATTATTGTCATTATTTTTAATTAATTGAATTAATTGAATTAATCGGAAAGTGATTGGAATTAATTTTTGGAACTAATATTTTTTTGGTTTATTGTGGTCATATTGTTCTTGTGTGATACACTACATGACTTTGGTAAGTGAATAAGAAACTTTTAATTGGGATTTAATTAATGCTTAATTTCATTAATTATTTAATCAAAAAGTTACAAGAATTTCGTTTTGGGACTTTAAATTTTGGATTTATTGGCGTTATTTTAGTATAATCTGAAAATTGTATGACAATCTAGCGAATTCTACGTATAAATAATTATATATATACCAAAAAGTGCTATAATTGCGATACATTGTGATAATATATAAATATAATTAAAACCATTGTATTTACGGTAAAATTTCTATTGACATTTTTGTAGAGCATTAAAAACCGAATAAAACGAAACCTTATTTATCCAATTCTGATGATTACTTCTTGAGTTACAGCAATTTTAAGCATTATTTTGGCGGCCATCTTGTGGACGCCATGACAGGTGACTTATTTGCTACCATGCGTGTCCCCCTTGAAAATAACATTCTAAAATATGTCTTTTACATGCTCCTAAATTTTGGTGCTGGTTTCCGGATTTGAAATGTTCCTATGGTTTTAGCAGCTTGTTCCACGGACTATCTCACATCAAATATTCCAGACGATTAGTATTCTATAAACATTACCAATCATAACAAAAAATAAATAAAGTAAGTAGCGTGTGACGCCGAGTGATGACCAACTGACCTGCCTGGTGATGTTCTTCTCGCGAGGAGATGGTGTCATCATCATCAACATCATCATCAGCATCATCATCAGCATCATCATCAGGCTCCTGTTTGATCATCTCAAAACCATGGAATTCTGGCATCATTACATCACTTGGCTCCGACTCAACTTCCGGTAACATTGTTGCACCAACTTTCTCATCGGTGCCTAAGAGAAAGATTTAAGTTGAGTGGGGCATAATATATTTGTGAAACTGAGGGGGTTGTGTTGTTGTTGTTGTTGTGTGATGATTGGAAACAGGAAGTATGTGTACTACATTTGTCAGTATTTAATATATGTCATTTATTTGAAGTTTGAATAATAGGCCTAACTCTTCGAACTGTTCTGTGATAGGCAACATTAATTTTAAAATCTACTCCAGAAAATAAAATGATATTTTTTCCCGCTAATCCTAGTAGGCCCAGACACAATAATATGTACATAGAAGTCTTAACTCCTAAGGTTGGTAAAATATTCAGGCCACCCGGAGAGTTTTCATGATATTCAAGGTTTTAGGGGATTTAGGCCTATAATGGGAGACATCATGATTAGAAATGTAGAAGAGAAATTGATCATACTGATTACTGATTAGTAAGTAGAGAAGAACAATCGGCTAGGTTACAAGAATGAATGCAGAGGTCACAGTACGTAGTCGTACAGCAGACTCAACTTTTGATCCTCGAAGCATTTTATTCTTTCTGCCTATTCCCCAATAGGTTCGAAACAAAACGTATCGAGGATTGAGGTAACTAAAAGTTATAGCTGCATACATCATCAGAAAGTGAAAATTAGAGTTTGTTGTACAACTACCAATTATTTCCCACCTGTGATCGCTTTGCTAATTTATTGATGATACAGGTTGGGAATATTAATCTTTACAAAGTTAATTGGATGAGCGTAGCGAGCGAAGCGAAGATTCCATTTCACTACACTGGAGAAAAAAATCCAGAATGTTTTTTTTTTTTTTTTCTTTCTTTTTTTTTTGTATTTTTGTGTGTTTGTTAACACGATTCCGGCTAAACCGATACTCCGATTGCGATGAAATTTTATGGAGGCCTTCGAAATCTCTGAACTTAGAACTGCCACGTTTTTGAGCGCAATCGGGAAATTTTTTCTCATAAAAACGCAATTTTACGATATTTTTCGGTTTTTTTTAAAATTTCTTCGACTTATAACACCTACATGCTTTATCCGATTGTAATAATTTTTTACAGAACCTTAATTTTATGAATTAAGATATTCGTGTAAAATTTGAGCGTAATCGAAAAATTATTTCTCATGAAAATCGAAATTTTACGGGTTTTTTCTTTTTTAAAACAATTCTTTGACTTATAACACCTACATGCTTTATCCTATTGTAATGATTTTTTCACAGAACCTTAATTTCATGAATTTATATACTCGTGTTAAATTTGGGCGCAATCAAATAAGTATATCTTATGAAAATTGCAATTTTACGATTTTTTATTTTTTTAAATTACGATTTATTAAAAAAAATAAGTTAATTTTTTATTTAATTTAATTTAATTTAAAAAATCTTCGACTAAGTAAAAAATTTTTCACAGAACAACAGAAAATCCGCGTAACACATGACAGCTCAATGCACCAATTACGCTCATCCAACAACGCGGCGGGAAGCGTTTTCCTAGTAACTAATAAGGAATAGATTACCTACCTAAGAGGCAAGAGAAAATAAGGTACCAAGTTTTCTTGTTGGAAAGAGTGTACATATTAACACTTAGCTAAGAGTCGAGAAGAAAAAGTAAAAGTGCTACGGTACTTACAAGATTCAGGCCATGCACTATCGCTGCTCTGAGACATGTCATTGTTACCAACTCCTGGTGTCGCAATGCTTGGCAACATTCCATTGTTACCAACTCCTGGTATTTCAATGCTCTGCAACATTCCATTGTTACCAACTCCTGGTTTCGCAATGCTCGGCAGCATGCCATTGTTTCCAACTACAATGCTTTGTGACATGCCATTGTTACCAACTCTTGGTATTCCAATGCATTGCTCAAAATGTGGAACATCATCGGTTGGTTTGCTTATTATTAGGTATGTATTAACTGGCTCTACACCCAGACTTTGGATTGCGTTAACTGTCTCACATTCTTCAGAAAGTTCAAGAGCCGCGGGGACAGAGTTTCCGCCCTCGTCAGCGTCGGGGCTCGATGCGTGTTCCGTGTGGTGGTGGTGGATGGCTTCAATGCAGTCACACGTCGTCTCCAGGAATACCCTCGCCGTGGACTGTCCGTTAGCAAACAGCTTGATAGCAGCTGCGACCTTCTGATTGGCCAGGGCAGCACTAGATGGCAGCAACACGCTCGGCTCATGTGACTTGGTCAAGTCCAAGGTTTTCTTCTGGTCTATTGTAAGCAACTCGTCTACAAAAGGAAGCAAAAACACAATTAAATATGTACATAATATGTCTCATATATCAACATATCTCACATTTTACGATATTACCAAGGAAATACAAGAAGAGTCATCACAGGCATAAAATAAATGTGTTAGATCGTTGGATGTAGAAAAGAAAGAATAATCATTATTGCAATCAGTCAATAATAATTTAACCAGTATCAAAATTGTTAGTCTCCAATTGTGAGATTACATGAAGTGCTTTGCTATGTTTGAAATGTTTCATTATCATTCCCAATTTTAAATTCCGTGCCAACCGATTGTTCACTATCTTTGTTGACAGCAAACCCTGGATCTATAGCCTTCTATAGCTCAACAGTGAGGTTATCATGGCCCACAATCACAGCTGCTTCCGTATACACATGTTTGAGGCAGCAATTTGTAGTGAAAATAAAAGTTAATTAGTTTAAGTTACATGTTCCAAAGTTGTGAATTGGCTGTGCAAATAATTTGAATTTAGTTGAAAGTGGTTACTCACATTTTTGGGGCTGAGCTCTTGTCTTGACTTGCAGACACAATAAAAACATAGTAAGAGAATACAGAGGCAGGTTTTTAGTGGTAAAAATAAAATGGCATTGTTTTTTATTTTGCCCAAAAAGTGGTGAATTGGCAGAAAATTTGGTATTTATCATAAATACTTTCTCACCTTTGCCCATGTGCATTGTTTGCATCAGCTTTAAGATATTAACCGTCTATCTATGTTAACCTCAATACATGAGATACAATGAACCACAGTTTAAGCAAATTTGAATGACGTACCTATGAATGCCCAAATGAAAGAGAACTTTGATTTATCCATCAAGCTCTGGAAGTAGGTCACTTTAGCCCTGTGCGTTCTCGAAGGCATTCTGTACACCGAGAGTTGTTCGAGGCCAACCGACTCCAGCCACGTCGCGCGGAAGTCGTCAAGGAACGGACGTAGATGGTCCGACAGATTCTGATCGCGCGCAACGTCGATGATGGCTTGGTATCCGTCCATGAGCGCATTGGGCGGCAAGAATGGCAGCGCCATGCACATCTTTACCAGCCGTCTCGTCTCTATCCTATGTTGAACACCCAAGGAGTGGCAGGTCTTGGAGACAGCCTGCCGGTAAAACACTTCAATGTTAAACACGGTAATTAAACGTGTAAACTGAATAGTCAAGCGGATTAAAGGACAATACAAGAACAATTAGGGGTTTTGTGGTAGAGCCGTGAATTTTGGACTGTATACTCAAAACAATATTCTAAGAAAATTGCCTCGAGGTCCCATGACAAAATCCGTCCGGTTAAGGGGGTGGAAGGGGGTAAAAAATGGCATTTTAAAAAATTCGAAAATTCAAATATCAAACTAATTTTATCCTAAGATTACAAATTAATACATATTGTAGATAAAAGTCCATAATTTATTTAAAAAAAATACATATTACCATATATGTATATCTAACCATATTTTACACCCTTTGACTTTTTATTCACAAATTTTCTCACTGTGCTGAGAGGATTGGCCTACCAGACGTGGGTTTTGTGATAGGGCCGTGAATTTTCCCTAAAATACTCAGAAGAATGTTCTCTAAAAAATGGCTCGAGGTGCCCTAAAAAAAGTTGCTTGTTTATAGGAGAAAAAGGGGGTGTACTAAAAGGGGTTGATAACACTAAAATAAATAAATCAGTATTCAAATATAATATTAAGGACGCCAAATTAACATTTATTGTAGATTAAGAACTAAAGTTTAATTTAAAAAATTAAAATTTCACCATATATGTAAATCTGATCAGATTATGCGCCCTGACCACTTTTCATAAATTTACTCAATATTAACGAAAGTGTATCGTGTGACCACTTGTTTTGTCCCAAATTATTCCAATATTACGAATTAGGACGAAAAGAACATTTTGCAATGCCTTGGGTACATTTTCACACAATGGACTTTGACCCATTTTCACACATTTACTCAAGACTAACGAAAGTGTATGGTGTGACCACATCGTTTTGTCCCAAATTATGCCAATAATACGAATTAGGACGAAAATAAGTTTTTAACACTTGGGTACATTTTTTACGCAATGGACTTTGATCCTTTTTTTACAAATTTACTCGAAAATAACGAAAAAGTATCGTTTGACCACTCGTTTAATCCCAAATTATGTCAATAATATGAATTAAGACGATTTTGTTTTGTAACACCTTGGGCATATTTTCACGCAATGGACTCTGATCCATTTTCTTACAATAAGCGTCAAATAGCTTATTTAGAGTAACCTTACAATTTGGTGGTTTTGTAGTCAAGTGTCAACACACCTTTTGGATCAAAATAATACATTCATGATGTTTGAATCATGTACTGTGAATACTGGCCACTTTGCTAACGCTATATAATATAGTCCCGTAGATGGATGAGTATTTTGGTCAATCGATCCTCCATTTTATATGGTCTTCATACTGTTTTCTTGTTATAAGTATGTTTTGAATAAAAGATCAGTGAATTGGTAATTAGTTATATAAACTTGTCAAAATATCTTCTTTAAAAGCACAGTTATTGATGTTATACAAATAGGTACAGTATATTTATTTTATTAGTGCACGGGAAGTCGTAGATTTGTTCCATAACACTTTCCGAATTTAATTTTCATTTAGATTTTTATTGAGTTATTTACACAAGGACTATTCACAATAGCCCGGGAACGAGGCCCTGCAATGGTAACGGGAATATTGGTTATGATTTAACATTGTCTGTTAACTGTAACGATAACGGGAAGCTATTGCCAGGCTATTATGGAGCAGCCCTAAATTTGACAAATTATTTACGAGTATGTTGCCTTGTGCGCGTTGTACGATTTAATAAAATAGAACTTAAATGTTGTGTACATTTGTATTTGAAAATGTGATTGTAGCCCAAAAAAAATGTGCCCCAAGTGTTAAAAAAAATCGTCCTAATTCGTATTATTGACATAATTTGGGATTAAACGAGTGGTCACACTACACACTTTCGTTAATCCTGAGTAAATGTGTGAAAATGGGTCAAAGTCCATTGTGTGAAAATGTACCCAAGGCATGGCAAAATGTTCTTTTCGTCCTAATTCGTAATATTGGAATAATTTGGGACAAAACAAGTGGTCACACGATACACTTTCGTTAAAATTGAGTAAATTTATGAAAAGTGGTCAGGGCGGCATAATCTGATCAGATTCACATATATGGTGAAAATTTAATTTTTTAAATTAAACTTTAGATCTTAATCTACAATAAATGTTAATTTGGTGTCCTTAATATTTTATTTGAATACAGATTTATTTATTTTTGTGTTATCAACCCCTTTTAGTACACCCCCTTTTTCTCCTATAAGCAAGCAACTTTTTTGAAGGCACCTCGAGCCATTTTTTAGAGAACATTCTTCTGAATATTTTAGGGAAAATTCACGGCCCTATAACAAAACCCACGTCTGGTAGGCCAATCCTCCCAGCACAGTGAGAAAATTTGTTAACTAGGAAAACGCTCAGTTGGACGCGTTGTTGAGCGAGCACCGGTACGTGCAACACGACCCGAGTACGACATTCCCATAATGTTACATACCAATAAGTCTTTTAGGTCTTGACGGATTTAGCTGAAAATTTGTAAAATAGGAGAGAATGGATAAAATCCACCGCCATCTAGAGGACCTTGACATCATTTCTTTGGGAAAACTATTTTACTCTTGATTTCTTCTAGGTGGCAGTACATAGTGACCAGAATTCTTGTGCGACTTTTCGTTGCCATGGTAACGTTACTTTTGTTAAAATGTAATTTCTATCTACACTAATTATCGGATCAAAATAAAATTAACATATTCGTGACCGGACAGACATTCTAAATGATTTGGCTACCTCAGATTTTGTCGCCGTTTAGTTTTTAAAAAAAACTTTAGATTAACTTTAATGTAACTTTATAACTTTTTGAACGATTTTGCCACAAAACTAATGGCATTCAATCGGGAACGAAACTTGCGGATGGTCAAAATTTCAACTCGATCCGAGCCTCCGTTTGACCGCTATCATGAGCCAAAAAAGCTGTGCGACTTTCCGTTGCCATGGTAACGGGACTTTGTTATAATGTAATTTCCATCTACACTACTTGTCGGATCAAAATAAAAATAACATATTCGTGATCGGACGGACATTCTAAATGATTTGGCCACCTCAGATTTTGTCGCCGTTAAGTTTAAAAAAAAAACTTTCGATTAACTTTAATGTAACTTTTTAACTTTTTGAACGATTTTGCCACAAAACTATACAGCAACCCGCCTAGGTGGTATGTACATGTGTGCAAAATTTCAGGTCGATCAGAGAAACGGTGCGACCTGTATCAAAGCAGTAACAGAAAAAAAAAAAAAAAAAAAAAACAGACATTCGAGCCATAAGAGTCAAGTGGAGACGCTCGCTTCGCTCGCTCAATATAAGTCAAAGGGTGTAAAATATGGTTAGATATACATATATGGTAATATGTATTTTTTTAAATAAATTTTGGACTTTTATCTACAATATGTATTAATTTTGTAATCTTAGGATTAAATTTAGTTTGATATTTGAATTTTTGAATTTTTTTAAAATGCTATTTTTTCAACCCCTTCCACCCCCTTAACCGGACGAATTTTGTCATGGCACCTTGAGGCAATTTTCCTAGAATATTGTTCTGAGTATACAGTCCAAAATTCAGACCTCTACCACAAAACCCCTAATTGTTAGCCTTATCCGCCTTCCACAGCGAACTGAGAGTGCCTCAGGCTACGAAAGCCGGTTCCTTTCCCCAGCCGATGTTGGACATCCCCTAGAGTAGCTCGTAAATGTTGAATGGGGGGTGGTAAGGTTCTGAGATGTGGCGTTCAGTGGAAGGGGGAGGCAATAAAATATATCATTTAAAATGTGGTGCGTTCTTGACCTGCATTAATGGTATTCCTAAATTACCATATCATTTCGTAAAACTATCGTTTAATATTTCTGAAAATGCATGTTGTAGCAGTCCGTGTATAACTTTTATAGTTGTTTTATAGTGGCATGTACGCTTTAGCGCAAGTCTGCATATGGCTCGCGGAGTAGTGGCAAATGACCTATCGATATCGAATATTAAATTAACTTAAATAAATAAATTCGAATTTAGAGTCTGTTCTATGAGTATTTCTCGGTGCTATTCTCGCAACTGATTTTCAGTGGGGTCAGGTCTTTTAATTTAAAGAGGAACGAATGAATTTTAATTTGTTTCTGGACAGTCACCATTGTTAATACATAAGTAATACAAAATACAAATCATTGTATATTGTGTCGTCTAACAATAATATGAAAATAAAGATAAAAGTATACAGTAACAACACAACATGTACATAAAAAACACAGCTACAGATATACCGATCCTGTATACATATTGATACATAAATACATGTCAAAGCGTTTTTAATGTTAAGCCCTGTCGGCACCACCGACACCAACCCACGATATTTTGCATCGGAAGCAGAGAAATTAAACATAAATTCATATGAAAGCAAGCCGTACTGTCAGGGTGGTCATGATGTTCACAACTTTCGGTTGTATAATAGGCTTTTTAGCTCCGTGAATTAAATAAATAACTTTTATCGTTTTATCGTCTATGCTTCCAGTTTATAGTAACTTGCTTGATAATGGAAATATAACATGCACAAGAGGAAGACAATAACGAAGCAAATATAGGCGCATCGACGGATAAAGGGCGGTCATGAATACGGGTCAATCTCAGTATTGTGACGGGTTTGCTAAGTTGGTTTATTCATGTTTCCTATGCCGATGGTTCCGGGTTTAAATCCCGGTACAGGCTGTGTTTTCTTTTTACTTCTTTCGATTTGGTATAAAAACAATAATATGTTGCTGGTTACTATTTTCCACAATAGAAAAGGAACCGTCCAAATTATGATAAGATGGTGACAAAACATTTGTTCGCAATCTATCATGTTTTGACCACGTTTCTCCCAAGATACCCCCCCCCCCCCCCCCCCCCCCCCCCCCCCCCCCCCCACACACTCACACATTCAATGCAAATTATAACCAATGTTACCGTGGCAAAAGTTTTTTGATAATATAACCATAAGATTGTTGGTATCTGTTTGTGAATTCCGTCTTTTACTGTTAAACATCAGTTATAAATAATAAAATATGTCATTATTGAGTCAATGACGAAATAAAAAGGTATTTTACGCGGGATTCGAACGCACGTGCGTTGGTGTCAAATATACGTAAATGTCATTTTTTTATCGGGTTGTTTCGTAGCGGCGGTAGTGATATCTTTATCACTTGTTGTAGAAATATGGTATGATATTAGAATATGAATTTAATTCTTTTTAATTTTAATTTAAAATTTTATTAGGTTGTAGATGTGGCTCTGAGTTGGGAAGGGTAAAAATCGTTGTCAGACCTCAATAAACTTTATGATAGAAAAGCAGAGTTGGGGAAGTTAGTCAAAAAAAGTAACTTTTTAAAAGTTAAGTTAGTGGACTTTAAAAGTAATTAGTTAAAGTTAAAGTTAGTCCATAAATAAAGTAACTGAAAAGTTAAGTTACCATAAAAAGTAACTTGTAAAAGTTGGTTTTGCAGCATTCGTGGCAAAAATAAGTAGAAAAAGTAAAAAACTTTAGGAAACTCATAATTTTAATTTAAAATCAATATGAAATGGAATTCAATAATGTATTCCGGTAATTTATTGATGATTCTGACTTTAATGTGAATTAACATAAATTGACTGTAAACAGGCCATTTCCACTATCCTGCATCTACTACTTATTCAACTTTAAAAAATACTAAATTAAATGCACAACGCTTTATGACGATGAATATTATTGAGGCATAACGAGCGTATAACGCACTACATGTGCCCTAAAGGCTGAGGAAACTCGGGCTGCGAATTTGCAATTGAAACAAAAATGTCACCAAAATAAGCAATCTCGCTGCCGCACGTGATGCTAGGATGACCGTCAATGCCTAGCACTACCACAATACGTGTGGGGGGGGGCTTGC
Organism: Sweltsa coloradensis; assembly: GCA_024449915.1. NCBI lineage: Eukaryota > Metazoa > Arthropoda > Insecta > Plecoptera > Chloroperlidae > Sweltsa > Sweltsa coloradensis. Next base: position 62,897 of record JAMZAV010003397.1, read on the forward strand.
CGTCCCTACAGGACAGCTGATGCGAGATTTTCTCGGAAACGAGGCTAGATATAGGCCTATCCTGATGAATGCGATGTTTATTTTGACGAAGTACAAAGTAACTTTCAACTTAACGTTTATTGAAAGTTACCGAAAATAACTATCAGTTACTTTAAAAAGTTACCATTTTGTAAAAGTAAAAGCGTTACCCTAAAAGTTACTAAAAATATAACGCGTTACCACTAACGCGTTACTTTCGTTAAGTTACTCCCCAACTCTGTAGAAAAGTAGTTACACTGGGCATTGAGGAAGGAAGGATCGCGAACAGAAACAATACAAAGACTCGAACTAGCTGCAACCCCCATAAACGACCGTCGATCAGAAAACGGTGCGACCTGTATCAAAGCAGAACAGAAAAAAAAAAAAAAAAAAAACAGACATTCGAGCCATAAGAGTCAGGAGAGCCGCTTCGCGCCAATAAGTCAAAGGTGTAAAATAGGTTAGATATACATATAGGTAATATGTATTTTAAATAAATTTTGGACTTTATCTACAATATGTATTAATTTTGTAATCTTAGATTAAATTTAGTTTGATATTTGAATTTGATTTTTTTAAAATGCTATTTTCAACCCTTCACCCCCTTAACGACGAATTTTGTCATGGCACCTTGAGGCAATTTCCTAGAATATGTTCTGAGTATACAGTCCAAAATTCAGACCTCTACACAAACCTAATTTAGCCTATCCGCCTTCCACAGCGAACGAGAGTGCTCAGGCTACGAAAGCCGGTTCCTTTCCAGCCGATGTTGGACATCCCCTAGAGAGCTCGTAAATGTTGAATGGGGGGTGTAAGGTTCTGAATGTGGCGTTCAGTGGAAGGGGGAGGCAATAAAATATTCATTTAAAATGTGGTGCGTTCTTGACCTGCATTAATGGTATTCTAAATTTACCATATCATTTCGTAAAACTATCGTTTAATATTCTGAAAATGAATGTTGTAGCAGTCCGTGTATAACTTTTATAGTTGGTTTATAGTGGCATGTACGCTTTAGCGCAAGTCTGCATATGGCTCGCGGAAGTAGTGGCAAATGACCTATCGATATCGAATATTAAATTAACTTAAATAAATAATTCGAATTTAGAGTCTGTTCTATGAGTATTTCTCGGTGCTATTCTCGCAACTGATTTTCAGTGGGTCAGGTCTTTTAATTTAAAGAGGAACGAATGAATTTTAATTTGTTTCGTGGACAGTCAAAATCATCATGTTAGTTCGTCTACTCATAAGTAATACCAAATACCAAATCATTCGTAATATTGTGTCATTTCTGAACAATAATTATGAAAGCAAGTAAAGATAAACGTTTATACTTAAGTAACATTACTTACATTATATGCTCGGATGTACATATGAAAATACACTAGCAATAACAATATACCGAATCGTCTGTATACTATTGGATACATAAATACATGTCAATAGCGTGCTTTTAATTTAAGCCCTGTCGGCGACAACCGACATCCAACCACAGATATTTTGCATCGAATCAAGAAATTAAACAAGTTACGTCAAAAGTTCATATGAAACAAGCGTACTGTCAGGATTCGTCTTATACTGTTCAAACTTCAGGTTTATTAATAGCTTATTGAGCTCACTGAATTCGAAATAAATAATTTTTACTGCGGTTTCATGATCTGTTGTATAATGCTTTTACTCGGTGTTATAGTAACTTGCTTTTATGAATGTTGATTTATGATTGTTTAATTAATAAACATGCACAAAAGGAAGACAATAACAAAGCAAATATAGGCGCATCGGACGGATAAAGGGCGGTCATGAATACGGGTCAATCTCAGTATTGTGACGGGTTTGCTAAGTTGGTTTATTCATGTTTCCTATGCCGATGGTTCCGGGTTTAAATCCCGGTACAGGCTGTGTTTTCTTTTACTTCTTTCGATTTGGTATAAAAACAATAATATGTTGCTAGTTACTATTTTCCACAATAGAAAGGAACCGTCCAAATTATGATAAATGGTGACAAAACTTTGTTCGCAATCTATCATGTTTTGACCACGTTTCTCCCAAGATTCCCCCCCCCCCCCCCCCCCCTCCCCACACACACTCACACATTCAATGCAAATTATAACCAATGTTACCGTGGCAAAAGTTTTTTGATAATATAACCATAAGATTGTTGGTATCTGTTTGTGAATTCCGTCTTTTACTGTTAAACATCAGTTATAAATAATAAAATATGTCATTATTGAGTCAATGACGAAATAAAAAGGTATTTTACGCGGGATTCGAACGCACGTGCGTTGGTGTCAAATATACGTAAATGTCATTTTTTTATCGGGTTGTTTCGTAGCGGCGGTAGTGATATCTTTATCACTTGTTGTAGAATATGGTATGATAATATGAATATGAATTTAATTCTTTTTAATTTAAATTTAAATATTTTATTAGTTGTAGATGTGGCTCTGAGTTGGGAAGGGTAAAATCGTTGTCAGACCTCAATAAACTTTATGATAGAAAAGGTAGTTTACAACATGGCCATTGAAGGAAGGAAGGGATCGGCGAACAGACAACAATAACACAAGGACTCGAACTAGCTGCAACCCCTATTAAGACGACACAAAGAAAGTCGGGGCTAGCCAAACTGTTCTGCATTTGGAAGCAACGCCAAAACAGCTACTCTCAGTTGATCTTAAAATGGACTATAGCTAGAAACACTTGTGGCCACAATAATCTAAGCTAAAGATTTTCTTGGAAACCTAATAATGATAAAAAAATGTTTGTTTTTTATTGTTTATATACATTGAATGGTGAAGTACATTTTCCACTACAAGACTAAAAAAAATTTTTGGAAGAGGGGGGGGGGGGGATAATTCCTAGTAAGCCTACTATAGAAAAAATGTACTTAAAGTAATAAACATATATAAAATTAGCGTTTGAATTTATTCAACTGTCACCAAAACACCAAGGGAGTTAATGTTTCGCATTTTTAGTTTTATTGACGCGATAAATAGCAAGGAGTTAATTAAATATTACTCACATCAGCAAAGCTGTACCAGCAACCGTAAGCCTGGGCCTCAGGAAAACATTGTTGAATGGCCTGTTGCAAGGCAGCCTCGTAATCACAGATGATTTGTTGGGGCCGCATCGCCGGCAGTAAAGTCTTCACGTAGTTCAATACGGCCACGTACGCCTTGATGGTTCTCCGCTCCATTAGAACGCTGACCAGAGGAAATACCTGATATTTATCAACAAAAAAGTTAATTTGAGCTACATTGTACTCATATGATTGTGGCAGTAAGCCCTGCCATTTACCATCTTAAACTTTATAGCAACTATAGCACCACAAATTTTGAAAAACTGCAGCATATAAAATATGTAACACGATTCTTAATAATTTGGGGTAAATAGGAAGAAGTGAAAGAACATTCTGCTGAACTCGGGGGTTTTCAAGTGGTTTTGTAGCTGAAAATAAATTAATATACGTAACTTCTCGAGGTGGTATCTTGACAGATGGGCTTTGAAATTGTATTGGCTGTAAAGGAAAACAAAATGCACATTATTGGCCTATTTGTTGCTGTCACAAAGTTGTCAATATTTTTGGCTGAAACCAAGGTTAAGCATGAGCATGACTATTTGTATTAATTTAACACAATGCTTTCTCTCTCTCTCTCTCTCTCTCTCCCTAAAAAAGGATAAAGGTTTTCACTTTAAAGGTTGGATGGAAGACAAGGTTTCACTAGCCTTACTCCCGCCTTAAAATAAAGACCTCAATCAATCAATCAATCAATCAATCTCTCTCTCTCTCTCTCTCTCTCTCTCTCTCTCTCTCTCTCTCTCTCTCCCCCTCTCTCCGCTCTTTGAGAAAGGTCATGTCATGTGGACCGAAAATGTTTTGTTTTGTTAATATATAGTGTTTGTCTTTATGTTTATGTTTCCTCTCGCGGCCTACTTCCTCCACTTGAGGTAAGCTGTCCTCATCCAGTCTTTTGGCTTTCTTTACACTTAAAACTTGAATTCAGTGGATTGAAATTTAACCTAACTATGACATACTTTAAAAATGAAAATGCAAGGATAACCAGAAGACTCACTCAAGCTCCTGAAGTACGTAATGAATTATTTAAAATTGGGAGCTCTAAATATCAACTTTGTATACACCTTATAGTTATAGAATTATAAATGTAGACCTGCCAAACTTAAGATATTTTATACTTGATAGGTAAAGCTGCAAAATATTAATATACCGTATTTACTTTGTAGGTCGCACATAGAATTACTAGGAAAACGCTTAAGTCCCGCCGCGTTGTTGGATGAGCGTAATTGGTGCATTGAGCTGCCATGTGTTATGCGAATTTTCTGTTGTTCTGTGGAAAAATCATTACTAAGTTGATTTTTTTTTAAATTAAATTAAATTAAATTAAATTAAATTAAATAAAAAATTAACTTTAATTTTTTATCGTAATTGTTAAAAAAAACGTAAAATTGCATTTTTAAAATAATTTCTCGATTGCGCTCAAATTTAACACTAATATATTAATTCATAAAATTAAGGTTCTGCGAAAAAATCATTACAATCGGATAAAGCATGTAGGTGTTATAAGTCTAAGAATTGTTTAAAAAAAGAAAAAACCCGTAAAATTTCGATTTTTATGATAAATATTTTTTCAATTGCACTCAAATTTCACAAGAATATCTTAATTCATAAAATAAAGGTTCTGTGCAAAAATCATTAAAATCGGATAAAGCATGTAGGTGTTATAAGTCAAAGAAATTTTTAAAAAATCGAAAAAAATCGTAAAATTGCGATTTTCATGAGAAATAATTTTCCGATTGCGCTCAAAAACGTGGCAGTTCTAAGTTCAGAGATTTCGAAGGCCTCCATAAAATTTCATCTCAATCGGAGTATCGGTTTAGCCGGAATCGTGCGGACAAACAGACAAAAATACAGAAAGAAAAAAAAAAAAAAACATTCCGGATTTTTTTCTCCAGTGTAGTAGAATGGAATCTTCGCTACGCTCGCTACGCTCATCCAAAAAATTGAAAGGTATAAAAGTGGGGTGTGACCTACAATCGCCTGCAAACATTTTGAAAAAAATATCGTCGGTTTTCAATAGTTCAAACGACAACTTCATGTACACCAAGACGATTTATTTAACCCTGACCGCGTTAAATAATTAAAACAGATTCTGTATAATTTCCATTAAAAGTCCTACAGACATACCTAAGTCATTTGTAAGCGTAGGATTTTTTGTGAGTTGTCGCTCTATACATTCCTCTCTCGTCAGCTGCGAGCAATGTGTCACACGGGTTTTCCCCGTCTGCAGCTGGTCCGAGCAACACTAGTTGCACAACGCTGTCAGTCAACCCCCGCCACGAACTATATATTGCTAGCTCAGTCAGTCAGTCTTGGCTTCAGGACAACCTCGTTGTGCTGTTTTGTTTACGTTGTGAGATAAGATAACGAGACCGCATGTGAGCAAAGCAGTCGTTGGCTCGAACCCTCAACATACACGGCACAGCAGTCAAGGTCAAAGGAGGCGCATGAGGCTCGCACGATCGTATTAAATGGTTACATTTAAAAAAAATGGTAAATGGTGGTGGTGGTTAATGATTGGTTGGTTAAATGGTTAAATGGTTGGTTGGTGGCTATGTTGCATAGTGCCACATAAAAAGGATAACGCGGCGCACTACACAATAGTGACCCAATAATTACGTACCACTGAACAAGACTTACCAACTGCATAATATTTTGGCAGCATCCTAGGACTTTGGACCCAAGGCTGATGTGATGTTGATGTTGAGGGGTTACTTACCTTGTTACTTTTTTATTTTAAATGTAATTAAGAATTTCAGGGCATGTCTACCTGCATATTATAATAGTGCGACCTACATTTGCATGCAAACATATTTTTCGATTTTAGACATCTCAAAACTGGGGTGCAACCTACATTCGAGTAAATACAGTACATGAAAACAACATACATGATTTATAATAATTGTGGTTGTAGTGTCGCTTACGTGTTCAGAACGAGAAGCCAGTATCGTAAAGAGTTGTTTGATGGACGGATCAGACACCACTGCTGTTAACGATCCGTTCATGTGTAGATCGGTGGCTGAGGCGAGCGCCGGGGTGAGTCCGGGCGAGACGAACACGGCGCTGTATCCTTCCTCCTCTCCCCCGTCCCCCACAACCCCCCGGAAGAACCGGGAGCCGTCGCTCGTCAGCTGGTAGCGTCTACAATACCGGGGGTCTTCTATGAGCCGACCCAGCTCCTGCAGGTCAGGGGGGGCGCGAGGAACGGTACCCCTGCGAGCACGGTGCGATACGTACGTACGTACGATACGAATCTCGTCGTCGGCAATCGCTGGTCTCGACGAAACCACGGGGTCCGGGTGATGAGACTCACGGGGCATCGACCCCTCAACATATCCTGGCGACTCCAACACCGGAGTTGAAGTCTCCTCCGGCCGAGACGGGGTAGCATCAGCTTCCCGAGTCACGTTATCTGTCTCTTCGTCTTCAGACATCTCCGTCCCGTGCGCAGAGTCGTCGCTCTCGGGAAGCAGCTCCATGACATGGTAGAACACGGCTTCCACGGGGTCACAGCAAGCCTCCAGGACAGTCATCGCGCTGGTCTTGCCGCTAGCAAACAACCTGAGGGCAGCGTCCACCTTACGGTCACACAGACCAGCAGAGGCGGGATGTTTGCCACCACCGTCCGACAGCTTGGTCAGGGCCACACTTTTCTTACGCTCCGTTTTCATCAAGCTGTCTGTAACAAAACAGGTCAACTTAGCAGGTGTGGGATAATACAACGTTCCAACTTTAAACGTGAATGTTTAAAAAGGGAGAAAGTACATTTTTTTACATTAATTTTTTCTCTTGTTTATTTACAATGACGATGAGCCATATAAAACACACATAAATGATTCTTCAGCCTGCATTTTCTAATAGTATGTGTAACAAATTAATTTCATTTTATATCGTTAGGGACTTGCAAAAAATTGATATTGTATGTATGCAATAAAATATTGATGTTAAATTTGGATGTCTTTAATAATTATGGGTGCTAGTGTATGGGTGATAGGTTCAATAAATAAAAAAGTCACAAACACACCTCTATGTCCCAACCACAAGAAGAGAAGAAGACTTTGGGTTTGAAATAATACTATTCTAAACTTAACTCATCTTCTCTTACGTCAACATTGACATATCTATGTCATCAGTGTCTTCACAACCAGTAAAGAAAGATAAGGCACCTGTTCCTTCCTGTCCATACCTCTTGGCATTTCTTCATAGTGCCCTTTCAGTGTTGTGCATCTAAATAGATGTTGTCTGTTCTGTGTTTCATTATCACTCATAAATTCATTAAATTCACTTTTTGCAAATGCCAACAATTGAACATGCTGTTTACCTATGAATGCCCAAACGACAAACGACTTTGAGTGATCCAACAGGCTCTGGAAGTAAAGCATCTTAGCACGAGATGTTCTCGAGGGCGTCCCGAACACCGAGAGTCGCTCCGGCCCGACTGTCTCGAGCCACGTCGCCCGGAAGTAGCCGAGGAACGACTCTAGTGGCTCCGACACGTTCTGCTCACGGGCAAAGTCCACGAGGGCCTGGTATCCGTAGAGGAGGGCGTCGGTTGGCAGAAAGGGCAGAGCCATGCACATCTTCGCCACTTGACTTGCCTCTTGCAGCCTCTGGAAGGTGGGTTTCAAACCAAGCGAGCGACACTTTCTACAGGCAGCCTAGAAGAAAACAAAGACGTAGTGATGCACTTGGGAGCAGGCGCGTCGGAAGTCTACTTTTCCAGGGGGGGCGAACTTTACCAAGAAAAGTACATGCTTCCTTACACAGTTACATATGGTTACATAATATGCAACTAATGTCCTTGAGTCAGTGGCGTATGCTGGAATATATTTCGGGGGGGGGGCTTAGACGAACAACGCAATAGAGGGGGTGCCCTGACAATAGCGCCGCAGGCAATTTTTTGAAAAATACTTATTTTTGAAGTGGTTTTTATGTGTTTTAGAAGTAGCTAAGGGCTGAACGAAAAAAAAGAAAATATAATAGAAGAATTAAACTTTTTACATAAACCTAGATGATTTTATAAGAATATAACATGAAAGCTGGGATTTCGGGGGGGCGCCCAAGCTTCCCCCCCCCCCGGATACGCGGTGCCACTGCCTTGAATATTGGTAGCTTTTAGTGGTGAAAAGTACCAAACACTTTGCGACGTAGTTTTGTTTACAAACTTAGTAGTACAGATTTGGTCTATCTCTATATCTATCACGCTGGCTAGCTTTTTATGAAGGAGTAGCATGATGATCTCATTTGGGAACGATTCTCCCTTGTAACACGTTTTAGGGCTTTAAAAGATCGTTCCGCAGTTGCTGCTCTATGTACAGTAGCGGTCATCGCGACTCGCGAGACTGCAGGGGATTCCTCTTTCTCTCGATCTGTGCTTGTTTACGGGGAGGGGGTGGGTGGGCTGTTTGTGCCAAGAGACATCCACCGTCTATGGATACATCCAAACCAAAAAAATAATACAATATCTGACAGACATCTCTGAGATACTTTCCATCTTTATACAAGAAAGTGCGAAGCTAGTTACACTAATCAACGTTTGTAATTGTATTTGACACACCCACTATAGCGCCGCAGGCAATTTTTTTTAAAAATACGTATTTTTGAAGTGGTTTTTAGTGTTTTAGAAATTTGGGGTTTAAAAAAAAAAGAAAAGATAAAAGATGAATCAAAACGAAAAACGCACGTATTTTGGTTAATGGTTAATTTGTAATTTTTCTAGGGGGGGCGAGAAGATACTTTCGCCCCCCCTCTGTAAGCTCAGGGGGGGCAAGCTACCCCCCTGCCCCCCCGGCTCCGACGCCGCTGCTTGGGAGGAGAGTCCAGAGATCAACAGTCAACTCTACCACGAAGAGTCGACACACTACTTCTAGTGGGGCATAGTAGGATAAATCAGGTTCACTAGAAAATGGTAAAATGATAGTCAAGCAATAGTATGTGATAGGATATTTATCTTAGATGTATAATTTACATTTTATCAGACAACTGGTTTTACCATGTAGGATAGTAAATTGCAGTTACCATGCAGAGTTTTGTGTATCTACTATCTACCTGTGATTAATTACCTAATGATTTTAAGTTAAGTGCATAGTGATATGAAAATGTATATTTGTGGACTGAATCAGTTATTACCCATACAGCATGCAATATCTACTGGACGTTCGAATTAAGTGCAGAACGTCTGTAAAATGTTACGTCCATTTTTAACTTTATTTCGCGGTTTATACAATATTGTAAGTGCAACATATTTAGGCGATTCAGTTTATGTTTCGTAAGGATATTAAATGGATATCTGTGTAACGTTTGTTAATTTCATTCAGTATTCTAATTAATTTCCTTTTGTCGAAATATCCGTGCAATATCTATAGATTATTCTTCTTTATCAAATCTCAACGGTCAAAAGTGGCAGTTGGACCTGTCGCATCCTGTCTGTTCTCATTCGACTAGCAGTCATCAAGAGAGGAAGACGGGTTGTGTGCGTGTGGTTTTGTGTTAAACTTGGCTAAGCTTGATAACTAAAAGTAGCAGAAGGATTTTAAAGCCACCAAAAAGACAAAAATTCTACTAAATTCTACTTTCATAGCTATTATTTGAAAGTTCTACCATTTCATAGTAGTGTCAGTCAATCAAACAGTCAGTATATTCTTAACATGAATAATTATAAGCATTCAAATTACGCGCATGTGCAAGAAACTTAGATTTAACTTCGACCTATCGATCGACCAGCTTAGCGATTTCTCTTCCTGTCAGTTCTGTCGGTTCTGTCACAATCACAACCTTAGAGCAGTCGCAACAACACTCACAAAATTGCACTAATTTATTTGATAAGTATGTCGAGCTGTTGTGAAAATGTACAACTAACTGAAAGATTCCATGTGAACGTAGGGACAGACAGAAACTGAATTTTCTATCGGTTTAATCAAAGAAAAGAGCACCATGCAATTGTTGGATGGAATGAGGTAAGTTTGAGGTTAAGTTACCTATTTTATTCTAGGTAGAAGCCTAGTTCAAAGATAGGCTAGGCCCCTAGGCCTAGGCAAAAGTAAAGAAGAATCTTCCATTAACTAGGCCTACGACTTAGTTCATTTGGCATAGCCTAGGCGTAGGCCTAGCCTACTCTAGGCCTAGGCCTAGCCCTAGCCTAACATTCAGCCTACTGTACTGTGCCAAGGATAAGACTAGTTAGCCTCTTGCCATTGCAATTGATTGCAATTAAATATAGCCTCTAGGCCAAGAAGGCCTAGGACCCAAGATCGTGTCAATCTTTTCAAGGCCTAAGCCTACTAGGCTAGGTGCATTAATTTTGCCATTTCTTTAGTGGAAGTTCATGATGTTACAATTTTCTTTCAGACATCGCAATGCAGAAATTTACAAGTCTCTAATGCCCCACATGAAGGACGCGGGGTTTCCGCGGACACTGGAGCAATTTAGGATTAGACCAAAGTGGAAACATCTGCAAGCCAACTAAAAATGTGAAGGACTCCAACAGCACGAGCAGACAACAAAGGATAACTTGCCCCTTCTACGACGAGTTGGATGAAAACTTTGGTCGGGCGGTCAAGTTCCAACCAGCTGGATATCACCTGCGACTCGAGTGAGCAGGACAAATATGCAGGTACGTTTAAATTTATATTTGTTGCCTCGCCTGTAGGTCTACGTTTTTATTATTTTCACTGTGTAGGCCTATATTCTTACGGCAGAACGTAAGAATTGTTAAAAATTATTCTTACGGCAGAACGTTTTTTACGCCATTTATCAGTAATTAAATTCTTAATTAACGTTTAGGCCTACAGGGAAAAGAAAGTAGGGCCTCTGATAGGAATTGTGTTCTTACGTTCGCTGCGGACATATCCAACAAAAACAAAAAACTCCTAGCCATTAAACGTTTCTATTTAAAATATAAAGGACTCTCAACCGAAAAGTAGTTTCATCAAAAACATAAAGAAAAGAATAAAAAAAAACACCTCGATGGGGATTTGAACCAATGAACCCTCGCACAGAAGTCAAACCCACTACCATCCTGCCACACCGCACTGTGATAATAAATAAATAAATTGTATTTAGAGTCTACCCACTCAGTTATATAACTGATTTTCAGGGGGGGACAGTAAAATCAAAGATAGAAGGTCGCCTGTAGGCCTAAACATAACAAGTGAACTGGTTGAACGTAAGAATAATTTCTTGCCATTGGCAACGGAATAAGTGCTTCAAAGCTGAGTGCAAGAAATAGGCCTAGGCCTTATTGTAATCAGTCTGTTGATTATGTAGTTCAGAATTCAGAGTGATTAGGCCCTACAATTCCTCAGCAACAACTTTGCTTACTTAGGCCTACTTGTACTACCACCGCTCAACGTAAGAATATTTTTTAGCAATTCTTACGTTCTGAGTTCTGACGTAAGAATAATTTTTAGCAATTCTTACGTACTGCCGTTAGAATATACACTCCGTATTATTTTATTTCCAGGTTTGGCCTAAAATGAAAGTGTAGGCCCTAAGCATTTTAAGACACTAGCCACTCTCAAGGTGAAAATATTGAACAAAGTGTAGGTCTACTAACTTGGGCTAATCGTACGGTCATTGTTTTGGTAATTCTTGCATAGCTTATCCCCGCTATTTTTACGTTAAATTTCCATTTAGTCCCAGTGAATCTACCATTAGTCATCTTCTATTTCATAGATCCAATGAACATGGTGGAGACAGCATATGTAGTGAATTTCGATGGTTCCCTCATCGTGGACTCGTCTTGCAGCAATAGCAGCACCGACAGCTTACCATGTTATCCAAGCACTCCCAGCCCTACCCAACGAAGGCAAGTGTCGAGCGGATGATCAGCAGCTCTACCTAGGCCTACCTGTGGCCTACACTTCACTCAACTTGGGTGCTTGGGCATTCTGCCTACCCGTCTGCGTCCGAAACTAGGGCCTACTGAGGAGCCTATCTGCGTCTGCGCATCGCTTCGATAATATTGTAATGTATCACCACATTCCTACACTAATAATACTCGCCGAGTGAAGTATGAACTAAATCTGACTGTAAATTTGACTGTTTAGAAGCCTAAAGGCAATGAACATTTAAAGCTTATTGGCTATTGCATACCGGTAACTTGCCTAAGCCTAAGCATCTCTTTTAACCACTAACTTTTCAGGGTTTTAGGCCAAAGGCCTTCTATTTGTTTATTCTAGTGGTTTATTCTATTTGTAATTCATTGCATTGCTTTTTAGAATTGTGTTTAGATTGATATTTGTCATTTTTTGTAAGACCCTATTACCTAGGGTAGCTAATTTTAGCCTAATTTGATTTGGATGCCTTGTAGGACATAAGTCTGATAGCCCTACCTATTTGTAGGCCTAATTGTATTTCTGTGTTCAAGATTTTGCTGTTCACACATAGTTTTTTTAAATTGAAAAGTGAAATAATTTAGGTTTAAGGAGTCTTTGACTCTACCGGCTGATCAGCTGGCCTAATAATAATAATAATTATTATTGGATGCGCGAAGCGAAGACTTCAATTTCACCGACCCCCCAAAAAATTTAGCTCCGTTGTTTTTTTTTTTTTTTGTTTGTTTGTTTGTTTTTTTGTTTTTTTTTTGTTTTTCCGTCTGTTTGTTCGCTCTCTACCGGGCAAACGGCATATGCGATCTTGATGAAAATTTGACACGACATTCGTTTTCTCTGAACTTAGACTTGCCACGTTTTTGGGTACAATCGAAGAAATATTTCTCATGAATATCGTACTTTTACGATTTTTTTCGATTTTTAGTGCGATATTTTCGTGCCATTTGGGCCAATTCTGACCAAACGGGTGGGGCTACAACGTTCATATTTCACAATGGTGATGTATTGCTTTCTAAAAGAAAAAGTTGAAAAGGTTAGCCAGAATCGAGAGAAATAAAGCTTTTAATATACGTTTTTTGACTTTTTGTGCGATATTTTCGTGCCATTTGGGCCAATTCTGACCAAACGGGTGGGGCTACAACGTTCATATTATACATGGACATTAAGGTTATGGTTATGTAGTACCTTTTGAAAGAAAAAGTGGAAAAATTTAGCCAGAATCCATAGAAATAAAGCTTTTAATGTAAGTTTTTTACGGTAAATAATACCAATTGACAAGAAACAAAAGAAACTTGACAACATTCACCTAGAATGCGTAGGCAGCAAAACAAAGCACTTGCAAAAGTAAAGATATCCCACGCAAACTAAAACCTTTAAAAAGCTCATCCATCAACGCGGCGGGACTTTAGCGTTTTCCTAGTTATTATAATAATACAGGTCAAGTAGGCCGAGCCAGCCCAATCTGTTGGTATCTGATAAGTGATAAATAATAATACCTAGGCCTAATTGAGTAATTGGGGATATTGCAACTTGCTTTTTGAGTTATTTCCATGTGCGAGATTAACATTACATTGGGCCAGTTCAGTTCAATCTAAAAATGGGTCTGAACAATTTTACAATCATCCTAACACTGAAAGTTCTGATGAAACTGAAATTTTCCTTGATGTAGCAACTGATACTTCCTGTGTTGTTAACAGTAACATGGTCGGTCATATTCCCAATCGCACAGTCTACTTTAGCCAGACCCATGGATCTAGCCTACCACAACAACAACCATCACAACCAGAATTATCTGTACGAGAGCCTTCTTCGTGGCCGAGTGCAGGTAACGCTGGTAGGCCTTTCCCTGAGCAATCTCGACACAGTAAATCAAACGTGAGCATTACGTATAATTTTGTATTACGAGTGACAACACTATTACTTTATTCAGTAACGAGGTGAATTGAAAAGTTAATTATATTAGACATGACATTCAGGATGTTAAACAAACAGTAGAAAGCTTGCTTGGCAAAGTCGATGTAAATTCACACGATATCTCGGTGACAATTGAATTAGGTGTGTGGCTCGTTGGTTTTGTGGTAAGCGTATCTGCTTCCAATGCAGAAGGTCCAGGGTTCGATTCCTGCTAATCTCAGAAGTTTTATAACTTCTGATTTGGAATTAAGTCCATGATTTTTTGTCTTAGGAGTTTGTAAACGGTGACTTCGGAGCCATCCTAGCAACGAAGCACATAATAAATTCAGAGTTGTTCTGAATCGGCCTTGTTGATTCTGGCGTTGATCCGCGGGTGTTCGCACTGTCTATACCAATGATGTAATATAAGCTTTGCGTAGCAAAGCGCTAGACGCTCAGTCTCCTATCCTTCCAACCGAGCGCTAGCATGGACGCTAGAAAGCCATCATGATCAGAGAAAAATCATTTCACTGCAACTTAGATACTTCATCTAGTTGAATGAACTAAGATGCAGTGGATTATTTGATCGACAAGGGATAAGAAAATACGTAAACAGATGGCGGACATTTTAAATTTTGCGTCTATGTGTAAAACGAGAAAAGTTGTCATAACTCTCATAAAACAAATCAGAAACCGTCCCGGGCCTAGGCCCAGATGTAGAAAATTATTTATAATACAACAGTGTAGGCCTTAAGTTCCAAGGCTATAGGACTACATTCAATTAATGCTAACATAACACGTTTGACAAGCCCTAGGCCTCTCCTAGGCAACCCTAGACCTGCACGACCTAGTTCAGACACACATCCCGCACAAATAACTAGTTTTAATTACTCAAAGCCTAATGCAGATAAACAATAGTATAATAGTCCACAAACTTGAATTGCTTTATTCGGAAATTGGAGTAACTGAGAGATTTGCGGAAGAAAAACTGTTTTTCTTCAATAATACCGAGAAATCGCCATCTTGTGGTTTTGGTTTTACACCGCTTGTTAACACAAAGGCTGCTAAATTTAAAGGTACGATACATTTAGACGGCGGTGGGTTTTTCCCTGATCATGATGGCTCCAACATCCACGCTCCCCACGGCCCTACTGTTTGTCTAGCGCTTAGCTTATATTACGTCATTGGTCTATACCACTGATTACTATTATTTCCTATTAAAAATATTCGTCTTTGGTTGGTTATCGCTCACTCGTCGATTGCGTCGGGACCTACCGTACAGGGTTGGCTTGGTCGCTTTGATTTACTGTCCCCCACTGAAAATCAGTTATATATAATTGAGTGGGTAGACTCTAAATACAATTTATTATTTATTTATTTATTTATTTATTTAGGCGGGTTAGCATTTTTGGGAGCGAGAAAAGCAATAAAAACTTATTGAACAAAATTGATAAATCGACAGTCCAGCATTGCACTTGATAAAGTAGGCCTAAAAATAAAACGGTCACCGAATTAAATGACGAGTTCCAAAACATTCATGAAAAAGTGTCTGGTATAAAGAAATTCTACCGGTCTCTCAAACAACAGGTTGACAATTTCACGCAGGAACATTCAACATTAAATGAAAGCTTAAAAGTGACAAAAAATTGAACAAGTTAAGGACAATTCAAAGTTCAGTGCCGATAATTCCGTTGTTCCAGAATCCGTTTCACAAATAAGAAAAAAAAAATATTTGAGTAATACGCTACACCGTGAAGGGATAAGTTTACAATCATTCAGGGGGCTTCACTCAAATGAATTTTTAAATAAAATTTAGCACCGTTTTGACAAATTCAAAATTTTGCACGAATATAAACTTGGCATTCACTGCTTGGAGGAACGTTATTGGTATCGGAATCATTGTTTTGAAACTTACAATGATTTCCGACAAGTTTTCTTAGATACATTTTGGTGTAGTGACCAACAAGCTCAGCTTATTGGTCAAGTTGATGATGGTAATGGTCATTTGGACAGTTTCAGGAATAAAAGCAATAAGCATTGCTGCTTACCTACGTTAAGCGTGTAATGAAATAGATAAAAGTTTTTGCCGGAATCAATCCCAACACAAACTCTCAGCAAACTTATGATCAAACACTTGCCTTATATAAAGTATAGGCCTACGTATTTTAATGATACAACAACAGTAAACTGATGATAGCCTCATCTCGTGCCTAGAGAAACTTGATCATGGACAAGACAGCAATCACAGAAACAATAAACATTTTAACCTGGGTAATCAACATGGCAATATGCCATCTCAAATCAGCAAACATAAACAAGTTTTGGAAATGGGGAGCGTGGCTTTTTGCATGATAAAACCAATTTTACAGTCACTCAAAGAATTTATACAGGAATCTAGACAGGAAATTTAGAAATTAACAAAACTGTAGGCCTTAATTCTCAGCTTGCTAAAATTGATAATAATCGCGCATAACAGAAAATATTGAACTGATTGTATCTTATCTAAAAGTAACATTTAGTTTTAGCCTACATAGTTTCACCTTTCCAAATTTTTGCGACGCTTATCACTAAATTCTGAACAATGCCGTTGTTGCTATAGCAAAAAACGATCAAAATTTAGTTTTCACCTATTAAACATAAATTAGATGTAAGAAGTTTGCTTTCCCCCCACCCCCCTATTACACTGATGACACCTGGTGGATGATCAGCTATTCCCAAAAATTAAACCACACCAATTCCAATCAAACAGCCTGAAAAAATCAATGACTCTGCTTTTCCATTGTCAAGCACCCCCACCAAAAAGTAATATTTATGAGTATGACCATTAGAGGTCGGAATTTACATTACATCTCACGGACAAAGTGTTCCGATGAGAAACAGAGATTAATTGGAGGGGGGGATAAAACTAAAATATTCTTTTATGTGAAGGACACTTTCGTCACATTCATCGATCATTTCATTACACATCCGTACGACCACATTCACTTATTGTCAATTCTTTGATTTGATACACACACACACGGGATGAGAAACAGATTAGGCCTACAGAGATTGCTCAAAATCCTACCCTTCCTGACACTATTTACCTGACACCATGTAATCACTTAGTGAAATCTATGTAAACTATCTATGTATCGTACCTTCACTATTCTTGTTCAAAGATTGAAAATTATAATTTTTTATGTTTTAAATCTTGGTGTGGGTGTGTACTGCTGTGTGTATGCTATGTACAGTTTAAATAAAACAGAAAATTATTTTTCACAATTTTTGTAAAATTTATTAAAATTGTTATTTCCCATTTTTGACGGAGCACCTGAATAGCGCCGAAAGGAACAACGCCGAATCGATCGTGTGAAGTGTACTTGTGAAGTTCCACCTAACCTTTTTAGCTCCTTACCCGATCGATTCGGCGTTTCCATTCGGCGCTGTCCAGCGCCCCGCCCCCTTTTTGTACACATCCAATATCCAAGAAAAATATTGTTGAAATATTGCATCAATATTTTTGTGTGTCCATAGATTGTTTACGTCAAATATCTATAGGCAGTATAAACAATGTTGGTTGTTAATATTTAAGTGGAACGTTGTATGACAATCTTTCCTTGTCAAATTCCGGGACGTTCGGATAGCTAAACAATGTTTGCTAGATGTAATTTTAGGATCTCGGATATTGACCGGATATTTCAAATGTTCGATGCAAATATTGTCAGCACATTGAACAAATATCAAATGCTGTATGGGTATGTGTGTTATATGAATGTAAATGTAAATTTTTAATTTAATTTTAAGTTACTGACATGTAAAATACCCCGAACACGCTGTGCAAGGGGTCAGCTTTACAAAAATAAATACAATACAATACAATAATGGAGCGGGCTCGAGGCTTCCTTGGGGAGAGCGGCCGGTGTGGCCAGCTAACCATTCCTACTTGCTGATTAGACCAGGTAGACGCATTAAACACTTATTATAACTTCACTTCAACAACGCGTTAAGTACCCGTCTTTAAGTAAGGATCGTGTCAAAGCATCTTCGAGATCAGCTGTCCATCAGCAGTGTAACCTCCTACAATAACCCTTACTGGTTGTGCTGACGGTGTGGCTCAGTATGAATGGTGTATGAAGTAACCTTGCTGATGATGACAACATGCATGCAGAATTTACTTCTTGCGTGGCCCTACCACAGGTTTGGTTATGTGTTGTGAGTTTTGTTTGCATGTAGTTAGCTGATATTTAGTGGCCACCATCTGCCTGATGAGTCCCAGAAGGACGAAACGCGTTGTGGATTAAGTTAAGGTAACAAACAACTTGAAATTAGCTGCAGTTGTCATCAGCAGGTGAAAAGTTTTGTTGCCCCCAGCTCTTCAGGCTGTGCTTATGTTCTCTATGCTTTCCCAACCTGTCAACCCTTCTCTAATCTAAACTGAACTAGCTGGTTGGCCTTTTCCAAACTAATTGTAACAATCATCAATCATCATTCACAAGAACAACTATCAAACAACTATAATTTGCAAGATCATTACAACTTATCATCGATTAAACCTACCTATTAAAACCTACTTCATAAATAACCAACCAGCAAACTTGACAAAATAACAGTAACTTGGCTGATTAGCAATTCAATTAACCACAATCATTATTTTAAATATCAAAGGACTATAAAAAAAGAGATTAAAGAAGAACAAAGAAGACAGGAAGGAGTTAGATATTTTTATAGAAAGGAATTGAAAAACCAATGGCGAGGGTACAAGTGATGGGATCCCAGTAAAGTTGTTAAATGATTCTTAGCCCACTATCTCAGATAATCTTTTAGTTTTAAATATAGTTAAAACATCTTGCTGGAAGGAGTTTTTCCAGATAGTTGGAAAGAGGCAATGATAGTACGCATTCCAAAAGTAAAACATTCCAAAAACGTTGAGGAGCACAGGCCTATTAAAATGCTTCCAATATTTGAAAAGATTCTAGAGATAGCAGCCCATGTACTACCCATGTAATAACATTTTGGTAAAAAATCAATCTGGGTTCAGAAGCGGAGACTTGTGCGAGACATCAGTGCAGTGGCTCCTCTCTGAATCGACAGCTCAGATGAATCGGGGTATATCAATATCCGACACATACAAAAACTTGTAAAAAGCCAGCCAAGCCTTTCACACCTAAAAGGTTTGAGATATACTTAAAGAGCCAAGCGACGTTTCATCCAGCGGTTATGCCCTACAAAGTATTGATATCATTTCGCCCCGTGACTAACGCCAAGCAATGGATTTCAACGTTGTGTTCCTGTACAAAACATAATGAATGGAACATAAATTACAGTCAATTCATATTAATCAAAGAATTCAAATATATAATAAATAACACTAATAAAGCTTGGCGCATTGACAACGGCGAGCGTGCGGCAAGGGTCGAACCTCTGACCAAGAGGTCATCATGCAATATTGACTGTTTGACAAGTACAATACAAACAGTAAAGAAAATATGTGGCTTTGCGGTAGTGGATATCTGTCGAAGACTGTGGAGTGTGGCAAATGCCTAAGCAACGGAGAGCGTGCACAAAGGGTAGAACATTTTTTTCGGCGAGCGTGCGGCAAGGGTCGAACCTCCGACCAAGAGGTCATCATGCAATATTGACTGTTTGACAAGTACAATACAAACAGTAAAGAAAATATGTGGCTTTGCGGTAGTAGATATCTGTCGAAGACTGTGGAGTGTGGCAAATGCCTAAGCAACGGAGAGCGTGCATAAAGGGTAGAAAATTTTTTTCAATGCGCCAAGCTTTATTAGTGTTATTTATTATATATTTGAATTGACTGTAATTTATGTTCCATTCATTATGTTTTG
Source organism: Sweltsa coloradensis (assembly GCA_024449915.1). NCBI lineage: Eukaryota > Metazoa > Arthropoda > Insecta > Plecoptera > Chloroperlidae > Sweltsa > Sweltsa coloradensis. The sequence goes on from JAMZAV010003397.1 coordinate 82,540, forward strand.
TACAGGAACACAACGTTGAAATCCATTGCTTGGCGTTAGTCACGGGGCGAAAATGATATCAATACTTTGTAGGGCATAACCGCTGGATGAAACGTCACTTGGCTCTTTAAGTATATCTCAAACCTTTTAGGTGTGAAAGGCTTGGCTGGCTTTTTACAAGTTTTTGTATTTGTCGGATTTCAATACTTTTCTAAGTTTGGCGCTATAGCTATTAGTTGTTATAGATAATAAATTCATCGTTAGTAATCCATAACTTAAAACAAGGTTAAATGCTAAATATTTCCTCCGCCACTCGCGCAAATTAAATTTAGGTTGCATTGTTATATTTAATAATTCGTCCACCACTAGCACTCACGACACACGCCAGATATATTATATTGCCGAAAAGTCACATTTTCTAATTGCTGTTAAAGTAAATTTAAATTATTGTACTTGTCACCGGTATTGACCACCTCTTCTTAGGAGGTCCGACCCTTGCCGCACGCTCTTCGTTGCGTAGGCATTTACCACCATAGAGAAATAAAGCGTTTACCACCACCCAACACTTTTCGACAGATGCCTGGCTCGCCGTCTGAGCAATGGTCTGCGACATCGTTGTATATCTTTCTTAAAACTATTAACGAAACACTTAAGAGAGAGAGAGAGAGAGAGAGAGAGAGCGAGAGAGAGAGCGAGAGCGAGAGAGACGAACAGATGTAAACGACACGCACGCATACTCCCCGCGGCTCCGCTGCACATTTTACTTGACGGTGTTAATCTTTGAAATATAACTAAGAACAAGAAGTTTAATACATGACTATTGGCTTTTAAGACTAACCTTAACACGCAGTATATCTATTTTATCTTCACTTTTACGTATATATAACAATAATTTATACGTACAATTATTAATATGAAATTGCCAATTTGCATGACTCCCCGTTAACATTTTAGTTTTACACTTTTTTTCTAAAGGTTTGCGAAGAACTCGTAGTTCAATAGCCATGCAAAGTTTAAATGGTGTACATTCACCCGTTCGTGCACAATCGTTGCTTATGTTAAATTGGCGAATTATACAGTAGTAGTAGTAGTAGTAGTAGTAGTAGTAGTAGTAGTAGTAGTAGTAGTAGTAGTAGTAGTAGTAGTAGTAGTAGGGAGTAACTAACATCCTGAAAGTGATTTTAAGCATGTTTCAACCCACGTTTTCGCCCAGAAAGGATGGTCTCACCCCAACCAAATTTAATATATGTTGTCAAGTACCCAAACCCCCCCGATTAAGACAGTTTTTAACTTCATGTCACATCCCGTGTTGCCTGTGCGATGCCCCGAAAACGGCCCAACTCTGTCTGCAGTATAAGGTGCCTTGAGTGTTCTAGCGCACGCTTGCTTGGCTGCGGTGCACTAGCGTGCACCTAAATTTCTCGATTTCACCAGGGCCTTCGAGACGGATAATAGGGATGGTGATGGAGCCATGAGCATATCCTTCCTGAATAGCTCCCTAAAGTTTAAAAGTTTGGGGGTGGAAAGAAGAGGAATATCATGTTTTGTATAAAAGAATAAATGGTGGCTATTCCAGAGACTCTCACAAATATTTTGAAAGTCAAAGGAAAATAGTTGAAAGTTGGTTAAATGAAAGAGGAACTTGAATAAAAAGATTTTTTTTAATGCAACAATAGCACCTTTTTGGCCATTAGTATATGCAAATTTTGAGTCGATAAGAAAAGTAAAGTTCTAGGTACGATGTACAGATACCAAATTTGCCGCTTTATTTTTCAAACTAAAAAGGACAAGTCTAGGCCTAACCTAGCCTTGTTGAGCGAGCGTCTCCACTTGACTCTTATGGTTTGAATGTTATGTTTTGTTTTTTTGTTTTTTTTTCTGTTTCTGCTTCGATACAGGTCGCATTGTTTCTCTGGTCGACCTGAAATTTTTTACACATATTATACCACCTAGGCGGGTTGATGTAGAGTTTTTGAACAATAATCTGAACGTTGGTTATAAAAATTTTAAAAAATTTAAATTTTTTTAAAAAAGATGTTCCGATCGTTATGAAATTTTGCAGGGCCAATAAATACCTACAACATTCTCTCCTGTTTCCAAATTTTCAGCTAAATCGGTCAGGACCTTAAAGACTTATTGGTAATCATAATTTGAAAAATGATGTTGAAAAATGAAGGAGGCAGTGAAGATACAAAGATACACTTTAGAAGGCATGACGTGAATTAGTACAATGCAAAGATGTTGGAATAGTATATAGTGTACAATGTCAATATCCAGTTAGGCCTACACTGTGTGGTGGGACTTATGGGAATGTCGTACTCGGGTAGGGAGGGTTGCCACCCGTCCCGGACTTTCCGGGATTGTTTGGGATTGCAACCCTTCGTCCCGGATCCTGGGTGTAACTTTCCGGAACACAAAATGTCCCTGAATTCGATGTTTCATCATTTTTATGGATTAGGCCTAGCCCTACACAAAAGCCATAAAATTTGATTCGTCATTATCGTTTCAACAGATTGGTTGTACTGTACGTCACTTTTCCCGTCCCCCCCCAAAAAAAAATCTCCAAGGCCACGCTAATGTGGCGATGTAATTAAGCTTGCTTATGTTCTGTATGGTCGTCGGTGGGTTGAGTTCGGTGTGGCGTGGAGGGTGATGGTGGTTGGGGGGGGAGACGCAGCGGTGCTCTGCCGCACTAAGCCGACGATATTTATTTATTTATTTATTCATTCATTTATTTATTTATTATTTGTTTAACGTATATCCTATTCAGTTATAAAAACTGATTTACAAAGGAGGACAACGTGGCCACATCTTAATTCTGTATGGTTAGTTACGATGCCGTTTACATTTAATTTTTTAATTCTTCGGGCATTAAACCATTATTATTATTATTTGCTTTCATGAGATATTACCTTTCCTACAGCCATTCCTTGTCCCGGAATTAACAAAAATGGTCTTGTGTAAATCAATCTAGGAATTAAATAATCCATCGCAGCGTTTTTTTTCTTAATATTTTAATTTCTGGATTGATTTTCATAAAATTTATTACACCTACGGGAGTATTTTCCAATTAATGACATTGAGAAAAATGGTCTATTTAGACTTTACATTTCACTGTTATTTGAGATACAAAGTCGCCTTAAAATGCGTTTTAGGCCATCAAATATACCTAATGTACTCAAAAATTCACAGCAACAACTAGATGTCCAGAGTATAGCCTGCTCACTCACAGCAACACCTAGATGGCTAGAGTATAGCCTGCTCACTCACAGCAACACCTAGATGGCTAGAGTATAGCCTGCTCACTCACAACAACACCTAGATAGCTAGAGTATAGCCTGCTCACTCACAGCAACACCTAGATGGCCAGAGTATAGCCTGCTCACTCACAGCAACATCGTGAAAAACTAGAGTATAGCCTGCTCACTCACAACAACACCTAGATGTCCAGAGTATAGCTTGCTCACTCACAACAACACCTAGATGGCTAGAGTAAAGCCTGCTCACTCACAACAACACCTAGATAGCTTAAGTGTAGCCTGCTCACTCACAGCAACACCTAGATAGCTGGAGTATAGCCTGCTCTTTCACAGCAACACCTAGATAGCTAGAGTATAGCCCGCTCACTCACATCAACTGTATTGTTTTTAATAAACTAGTAAACACTCAAGGTACTATTTATGATGTTTTATTTAGTTATTAAACAATGACAATTTAGAATTACAAAGATACATCTGAGGCCATGTTTTGAGAGAGAGAGATCTCAAGGTTGGTACACACAGCAACTTTTGTAGTGATACAAGGCTAGTACAAATGTTAGTAGTTGCTGTTGTTGTAGGATTAATTATACAATGAATAAATCCAATACATCTTTCTTTCTTTAAGAGAAATTAACACAAATCAGAAAAGTAAGATTATGTACGTATTATACATGATTAATCATAGTTTACAAATTTAACCGATCTCTTGATTTTACTAAACGGCCAAATCTTGATCTGATGATTTCTCTGGACACCTCGGGAGGATGGATACTTTCCTTCCGGGCTTCTATTGGCTTGGAACTTTCCGCTTGATCTTGTACGCGTTCACCAGTAGATGGGCTCGCCCCTGGATCTGGATTCGGTATCGGCAGGGAAATCTCCTGTCGACATCCTGGCTCTGGTACTGTCTTTGGAACCTGTGTTAACTCAACATCAAGAGGAATGTTAGGAAGGGACATGTCTTGGATTCCCGTAGGTATTAGGTGGTATCGATTTCTTCTTAATGTTCGACCATTCGATTCCACGAAGTATGACCTTGGTTGAGATGCTCGGCCAACTACTTTTCCATATCTTTTTAAATCTACAATCCAAACTTCATCATTATCATTAAGTTGAGGAAGTTCTTTAGCCCGATGTCTATCATCGTAGTTTCTCTTCTGATTTTCTTTCATTTTGTGATCTTGTTCTTTAAACAGCTTCAAATCAGGCCACTTTGGAGTAAGTTTTGAATCCAACATAGGAAGCGTTGTCCTAAGCTTACGTCCCATTAGGGGTTTGGCTGGACTATAGCCACTTTCGAGTGCTGTTGATCGATATACTAGTAGTGCTTTGTTAGGATCTTCTTGCTTTGCCTTCTTTAAGATATTCTTGACTACCTTCACACCACTTTCAGCCATCCCGTTACTTTTTGGATAATGAGGACTGCTTGTTGTTAATTTAAACCCATACTCTTGACCAAATTGCCTGAATTCTTGACAGTCGAACTGAGAACCGTTGTCTGCTCGTACTTCTTTTGGTATTCCAAATCTTGAAAATACTGCTTTCATTTTTCCGATTATGTGTTGTGATGACATTTTGTCTAGCTTGACAACTTCTGGAAAACGACTAAAGTAATCTTCTATAACTAAGTAGTTAACACCTTCTAGTGTGAATATGTCTGTTGCCACTGTTATCCATGGTCCATCTGGAAGAGTTGATTGCATTAATGGTTCTACCTGGTTATTACGATTTTCAATGCATGTTTTACATTTGGAAATGAGTTCTTTCAAGTCTTCATTTACAGTAGGCCACCACACTGCATCGTGTGCTCTTCTTCTACATTTGGTTACACCCAAATGACCTTCATGTAAACATTTTAACATTTCGTGTTGCATTTTATACGGAATAACTACTCTGTCACCTTTCATGATTACCCCTTCATTTACTGTTAACTCGTTTCGTACTTTATAATACTGATAATACGCAGGATTATTACGAATATTATGAGGCCACTCATCTTGAATAAACATTGTCACTTGTGTTAGAACATTGTCTTCTTTCTGACACTGTTTTATACTCTCCCATCGATGATCACTCATTGGAAGTTGCAGTATTACTTGATCGACATAAGATTCTATTGAATCTTGTAGCAGAATGTCACGTTCGTTTGCCACAATATTCCTAGTATCTCTGGAGAGAGTGTCTGGAACACATAACTCTTTTCCAGGGATATGTTTGATTTCATAGGAGAATCTCATTAGGCGCATGCGCATTCTTTGTAGTCTCGGTGAAAGTTCACTCAATGGTTTGTTTCCAAGAATGGCTATCAAAGGTTTATGATCAGTTATCACTAACACCTTTAATCCAATGATATAGTTTTGAAATCTCTCACATGCATAGGTTACTCCGAGAGCTTCTTTTTCTATAGTCGCATACCGTTGTTTAACTTGACTTAAGCTGCGTGATGCATACATAACTGGACGCCATGTCATGTCGTTTTGTTGTTGTTCGAGCATCGCTCCTAATCCATATGCTGATGCATCCGAGGAAACTCTTGTCTCTCGATTAGGATTATATATAGCTAAGGTTGGAGCGGAGGATAACATTTCAATAACTTCATTGAAAGCTTTCTCCTGATATGTTCCCCATGACCATTCAACGTTTTTACTCAACAGGTCACGAAGAGGTTTCGTTACCTCAGCTGCATTTGGTAGAAATTTCATAAGAAAATTTACCATTCCTAGGAGTCTTCGTAACTCGGTGATATTGCTTGGTTTCTTTATGTTCTTGATAGCTTCAACCTTTCTTTGGTCTGGTTTTACACCATCTGTACCAATCACATATCCTAGGAATTTTACTGACTTTACATTGAACTGACATTTGCTTTTGTTCAACGTAATTTTTGCATCGCTTAATCTCTTAAGCACTTTATCCAGTCGCTCGTCATGTTCAGCTTGTGTTTTCCCAGTTACAACAATATCATCCATGTGATTAATTACTCCTTCTAGTCCTTCTAGGACTTGGGATATTTTTCTTTGATAGTACTCTGGCCCGGAGCTTATTCCAAATGGCAATCTATTAAAGTAATATCGGCCTGTCGGAGTAATAAAGGTGGTTAGTTTTGCTGATTCTTTATCTAGTGGTACTTGCCAATAACCGGAACTTGCATCTAACTTCGATATAAAGTTTGCGTCTTGGATGTTGGCTATAGTTTCTTCAACTGAGGGTAGTTGGTGTCTTTCTCTTCGAACATGCTTGTTTAGTTCTGTGAAATCAACACACAATCTAAGACTTTTGTCTGGTTTTGGAACTACGACCAACGGTGAGCACCAATCAGTAGGTTCCTCTATTCGAGTTATTACACCTTCTTTTTCCATTCTTTCCAGTTCCTTCTTCACTGGTTCTCTGAGCGGTAGAGCTATTCGTCTAGGTACTGTAACTGCATATGGTGTTGCATTATCTTTAAGCGATATTTTGAACTCAGTATCCATTTTCCCTAGACCACTAAACAATTTAGGATATTTCTGTTCTGGACTAGCCCTATTTGGATTGGATAGGCTTGATTCTTCCTTAGTTTTTATACTATCCACAAAGTTTAACATGTTTAATGCTGTTATGGCAGGCATTCCTAGTAACGCTTCTTTCACTTCTTTTGCAACATAGATGTCCTGCATCACTGTAACTTTTTTCCATTTTAAAGGAACAGTAATTTTTCCAATCACCTTTATTGGCTGATGGCCTGGACCAAATAGTTTCTTCGAAGTATAAATTAGATTAAGACCTTCGTTCTCACTTTTCGCATTTTGGCGTAGGCCTATGCTTTTGAACGTAGCTTCCGGAATAACGGTAACATCCGCCCCCGTGTCAATCTTGAAACTAATTTTGTGCTTCTTTATTAAGAAGTTAACATGCCACGCTTTGTTTTTGTCTTGCGAGTCTATTGCTCCGCAGTAAGCATCATCTTCAGACGTTTTCTCTACGTTGACTTCGTTGACGTTTTTAGATCTGCATACTTTTTCCCAGTGCCCCTTACGTTTACATTTATTACACGCGCTATCTTTAGCTGGACATGATTTGTATTTACCCGATGGTTTCGAATCCACCTGTGAATTAGGCTTTTGTCCTGTTCACCCATGGTTTCGAATAAGTCTGAGATTTATTCTTGTATTGAGGTTTCGATTTTCGAATAGCGTCAACATTCTGACCAACGTCTTCGTTACGCACAATAGCCTGTTGTTGGTGTATCGACTCTTTCTGTTTCACTCGGTCAATCACCTTATCAAGAGTTAGACTAGGATCCATTTGTAGTTGCTCACTTAACTTTCCGTCAAGCATACCTACTACTATCCTATCTCTAATAAACTCTTCTATTAGTTCTTTAAAACCGCAATTTTCTGCAATGCTGTATAAGTCATTTATGAAAACGCTTATTGGCTCTCCTTGCCTCTGGCATCGTTTGTAAAATCGAGCTCGCTCATATATGATATTCTTACGAGGCTCAAATCTTTCCTTGAACTTTTGGAACACTACATCATATGTGTTCAGTTCATCGGTAGTTAGGCGAAATGATTTCAATATTTCCCCAGCCATGGATCCCAAAGTATAGATAAATAGGTCTACCTGTACCTTCTGTGGTTTTAGATTTATCTCTGCACAACTCCTAAACCTCTCCCATCTGTCACACCATTGTTCCCACTCTTTTGGTTGTGAGAAATCAAATTGGCCTGGAGGTTGGATATAAAAAGAAGATGTTGCGCCTTGGCCTATTATAGGTTGTTGACCTGTTACAGGACTTAGGCCCTCACTATTTCCGTCTTGAGACATCATTTTCCGATATGCCAGCCTAGGTTCTAACCTAACTTTTATCTAGCTACCATGTGGCTTTTAATAACATCTGTTTACTTACGTTTTTTTTATGTTTTTGGTTGTGCCTCTTTTTCATCCACCACTTCTGAACACCATGTATTGTTTTTAATAAACTAGTAAACACTCAAGGTACTATTTATGATGTTTTATTTAGTTATTAAACAATGACAATTTAGAATTACAAAGATACATCTGAGGCCATGTTTTGAGAGAGAGAGATCTCAAGGTTGGTACACACAGCAACTTTTGTAGTGATACAAGGCTAGTACAAATGTTAGTAGTTGCTGTTGTTGTAGGATTAATTATACAATGAATAAATCCAATACAGAACACCTATGACTAAAGTATAGCCTGATCACTCACAGCAACACCTAGATAGCTGGAGTATAGCCTGCTCACTCACATTAACACCGTGAGGGCTAGAGTATAGCCTGCTCACTCACAACAACACCTTGATGGCTAGAGTATAGGAGGCTCAATTAGTGCCACGCATGAGTAAAGTCACCATCTCTGTGTCGTGACAGATACGTCACTCAGATCAGGGAATCTATTCAGTCCAACTAATTTACTCGTGTGACAATGGGCGAGACGTCAGCGAGGAGGCGCCTACAATGCAAACACATTGGGATACCAGCCTTTGCCATGCAACTTGCACTTTACTATCAGACAAACCGGAGCGGTTTTCTTTTAGATAAGTCATACAGAATACCCTTGGCCCTCACGCGCTGATGGGCTCCCTTGAGGAAGGAAGCCCGCATAGAGCGCTGAACTGACACGAGCGTAACAGCTTTGTATTAGCAACAAGGAGTCCTGTGAAGCTTTCTGACAACGTTCAGCAACAACACACAGTAGATGGAATCAACTATTTTCTTTGATCCATACATATTCGAGGTTGAAGTTTTTAAGACGAGCGTAGCTTATAACAACTCGTCACTCTCACTGTCCATTGAAAATGTATCATTGTTTTAGTTCTTCGACGTAAGTTAACAGACCCCCGGCCTCGTTGTATTCTGGCGGGGGCTACTCTCAATGGTGGCCGTGTTTTACTACCACCCACCAGACATCAGGCATCCTTTTTTTCTTTTCTTTTCATTCCCCACCCTTTTTTATATTTGATTTATTCATTAAATACATTTGATATTATTTTGATTTGTTAACAAAATTGTTGTGTTTAAATGCATTGTTGTTGTAATGCTACTATTTCAAATATGTACTTAGGCCTAAATGTAGTTTATTGTAGTTTCTGCATCTATGTAATTAGATTTATTTATTGTCCTCCTTTGTTAATCTGTTTTTATAACTGAATAGGATAGACGTTAAATAAATAAAAAATAAATTAATAAATAATACAAGATGGCGTCACTGTGAAGTCACATTAGAAGAGACGAGTCATTCAATGAAAGGCATATTGTCACATAAAATGAAGTAACTCATCTTCAAGAAGACCCACAAAAATGAGAGTTCCGTCATGTTGGCATTTATGGAGGATGCTCGCTCCCTCTACAAAGGGTTGTTGTGACGCGAGCCCGGGGGCTTGTGACGTATGTGGTGGTCAACTGATCGAGCGGTGAGGCGAGGCTCGCTGCTCTAAAGTCTGTCCATCCTTGAGGTACAAAGTGACCAGTGACTGTCATGAAGTATTGTTCGCCCCCGTTCATTGTCTACCAACCGCTAGGCTCGAGAAGGGTTGCGAATGAAAAGCCTAGCAGCAGGCTAGGCTTTTCCTGTCTTGACCGATACCTGTCTCGTCCGTAGATGGTCACTTTGTACCTCAAGTGTTAAGATTTGATATTCATCTATTCAGATTTCTAGAGTTTAGTATAATTTTAAGTATTTGAATTTTTCCCGGCACTGCTCTGTACCACGTGATTTCCGTGTAATTTAATAAAGCTCACTTCCGGTTATTTTCTCTACTCAACTGTGGTCGTCATTCGTGTCATATCCTACAATAATCACGATCCAAGGAACAATCCTAATATTTAATAGGTTATGGGTCCAGGGAACGTTTTCTCTGAAGTTTAATTGTTGAGTTGAGACGAAAATGCTTCGTGTGTTTGTGTTAAAAAACTTTTTATCACAAAAAAACCGCGAGTGCACATGGTGAGGTTAGGTCGCATGCCAACCACGCCAAGAGGAAGTCGAAAATGGAGTCGGATCAAGTGCCTACGGTAATAGTCCAACCGTCTGTGAACTCTCTTCCGCCCTTTGCTAAACTTAAGGGGCAAGAGAACTGGGTTGATTGGAAATATCTCATAGAGCTACACTTGGGAGGGGTGGTCATGAACAACATTTCACTTGACCATTTTCTTCTCAATGAACCACTCAGCAGTCAAAAGGACATGGACAAGGCAGCGAGAAGAATCCTGAGCTTTATGATAGAACCAAGTCTCCTGCTGCATGTAAGGACAACTACAACGGCAAAACAGGCGTGGGAAAATCTGTGCCAAGTGTTTGAAGACTCTGGTGTTCACAGAAGACTTGCTCTCCTGGATCAGTTAATGGACATTAGACATGATAATTTTTCATCTTTAAATGCATATGTCATGGCTTTCACGGATGTATTTGAAAAATTGCGATCCGCCGGGAAAGCCTTTTGATGAGGAATCCAGAGAGAACCTAATGCATGCGCAACCTGCAACATGAGTATAAATGGCTCCGCCAACTAATCGAGCGAAGTGTCAAGAAAGAAGATGATCTAAAAATCGAGTACGTAACGAGAGAATTAACGAGGGAAGCTCAGAAAGAAGCTGCGGAACTGACGTCATCAGCGCTACGGGCGAGCAGCGGTAGTGGTCCGAACTACCCAAGAACTTCCAACGGTTCGTCGTCTAGAGGGCAGCAGCAGCAACAGCGACCACGAGATGGCAACAAGCAAACAACAGAAACCCAAGATGGAAACCGTCGAAACAACAGACCTTTTTGTCAAATTTGCAAAAAGCATGGACACAAGACCAACGACTGCTGGCACAGAAAGACTGAAAATACCAATAATAATGCTGGTAATAGCAACAGCAATAATGGTAATGCTGGTAATAGTAACAGCAATAATGGTAGGCCTAATGTTGGCAATAGTGGTAAGTCAGGCAACTCGGGCCCATCACAATGGGTACTCAAATTAGCTGCTATGCGCTCGAGTTATTCTGATGAAAGTAAGCCTAGTATAGATTGGTATATAGATTCAGGTTCATGTAATCACATGACTTACAGAAAAGATTTAATGGTAGACTATAAGATGACAGAATCTAATACTATTGAATGTGCTAGTGAGCAAACACTGCACACAGAAGGTGAAGGCAACATTGAGGTTAGGGGACAGAATGGCCTGACAGGTGTTAGGGCCACCTATGTTCCAAAGCTGACAGCAAACTTGCTATCTGTAGGAAGGATATGTAGTACAGGATATATTACTCTCTTTGACAGTGACAAATGTGGAGTGTATAGACCAGAAGACATTCAAGTAGTAGGTAAACCCCTGCTTGAAGGTAAGCAATCCAATAACACTTATAAGGTGTCAATGGAAGTAGAACCTGCCAAAGCTATGAAGGCTACAAGCTCTAACTATAAATTATGGCATGAAAGATTTGCTCACATAGGTAATGGTAACCTAAAAAAGCTACAGGGTGGTCTAGTAAGTGGGTTAAGTCCAATAGCCGAGGAAACATTTGATGTGTGTGATGTTTGTGTCAGGGCAAAGCACACTAGAGCTCCTTTTCCAAAGAAAGGTGCAACAAGAGCCACAGAGATATTAGACTTAATTCACACAGATGTCTGTGAAATCACAGATGGTCTGTCATGGGAAGGCTACAGGTACTTTGCTACTTTTACTGATGATAAGACTAGATTCACTGTAATTGCTCTTTTAAAATCAAAAAATGAAGTCTTAGATAAGTTCAAACAATACAAAACAATGGTAGAAAATCACTTGGGGAAATCTATAAAAATAGTCCGCTCAGATAATGGTAAAGAATATTGCTCAAAAGATTTTGACGAATATCTGAAAGAAACTGGGATTGTTCGACAACTGTCTGTTGCGTATAGTCCAGAGCAAAATGGAGTGGCAGAAAGGACAAACAGGACACTCTTAGAAAAAACTAGGGCACTGTTAAAAGAATCTGGTTTGGGAAACAAATTCTGGGGAGAAGCACTAAAAACAGCTGTGTATCTAAAAAATCTATCCCCAACTGTAGCAGTAAAAGATATGGTACCGTATGAGGCATGGACTGGCACTAAGCCGAATGTAGAACATTTGAAAATTTTTGGATGTTTAGCATATGTTCATGTAAGAAAAGAAGAAAGTAAAAAACTTAAAGATAGGAGTAAGAAGTATGTTTTTGTAGGCTATGATGAGGAAAAGAAGGGATATATTTTGATTGACCCAAAGAGTCCAAAAGCTAGTATGAAAGTAGAAAGAAGCGTTATCTTTAATGAGAAATGTTTTCCTTCTCTGAATGAGGTAACAAACACGAATGAAAACGTAGAACTACACAAAGTGGCCCAGATAGAGATAAAAGTGCGGGCAAGGGACAAAGTGGACAGAAAGTCATATTCAGGGTACTTGTTTCTATTAGGGGGTGGACCCATTTCATGGCGGTCCAAGAAGCAGTCATTTGTTGCTCAATCATCGGCCGAGGCGGAATATGTTTCACTATCACAAGCTTCGAATGAGGCAGTTTACCTAAGAAAACTAATCATGCAGCTTTTATCAATTAAGGATTTTTGTGTACAAATAAATTGTGACAATCAATCTGCTATATTTCTAGCAAAAAATGATGCATTTCAAGCTAGAACTAAGCAAATTGACATTTCTTGTCATGTTATTAGAGATCTAGTTCATAAGAAGTTTATCAGTGTGAAACATCTGCGATCAGAGCTAATGATAGCAGATATCCTTACAAAGCCTTTGGCAGGACCTAAGTTCTTGCAGTTCACCTCATTAATGAAAGTCGAATAGTTGCATATCAAGGGGGTGTGTTAAGATTTGATATTCATCTATTCAGATTTCTAGAGTTTAGTATAATTTTAAGTATTTGAATTTTTCCCGGCACTGCTCTGTACCACGTGATTTCCGTGTAATTTAATAAAGCTCACTTCCGGTTATTTTCTCTACTCAACTGTGGTCGTCATTCGTGTCATATCCTACAATAATCACGATCCAAGGAACAATCCTAATATTTAATATCAAGGATGGACAGACTAGCACGCGGTACCTGCAGTTACGGGTTGACAATGTCTGCATCGAGTGTTTTGTCACTAGTTTTGAGTACTGCTTTTATGTTTCAGTGGCATTTGTTGAATATGATATTAGTGGTTACATTCATCATTGTAGTATTATGGATATTACAAGTGACTGCAGGCTACAAACTATGTAAGGGCTTCCTAAGCAGGAGTATGTGTTCGACTGTAGTGTCAATGTCGCACAAGAAAATAAACATGGTATCACATGGTAACATGGCATTGCTGTGTGTAGCCTATACGGATGCAGTAAAAGAATTTTGCCAGTACGGAGTTTATATATTCTAAGGTCAAATCTCCTAGTCTTGTGAGACACTAATTCCTGGCTAGCAAAAATAAAACTGGATAAATTTGTACATAGCAAACAAACCCGAGTATGTTGCGTGTGCGTGTGCGCGTGCGTGTGCGTGTGCGTGTGCGTGTGCGTGTGCGTGTCTGCGGTGACTACACCGAGCCTCACTTAACTCGAGTTAGCTAAGCCTGCAGCTTACTACGGGAAGGATTAAGAGGCTTGGCTGAGTCTTGCGCAAAGTAATCCACTAATTACTTTCGTCTCATTGATTTACTTAACTTTGCTCAACAGTCTTGGGATATTTTACAAACGGGAGAATAAACTTCGTACGAGATCACTTCAGCTCGGGTGAGCCTATACACGGGGCTAGGGAACATAAAACACCACAGTGATACCAACACTCTCGCTGTAGGAACGCAATATGGACGATCAGCTGTCAAGTTTCCACAGCAACATGTTTATTTTGCTTACCTTTAATAAAAGCAAAAATAAATATATATATTCGTATATTTAACAATAAATAAAAAATAAAGTTGTTAAATAGCATTTACCTGTTTTATCAATGTTTCTATTAAAATAAATATATTCTTATTTAGAGACTGCCCACTCACTCACTCACATAAATTCAGTGGAGGACTTTAATTTCACCCCGGTAAGCGCCACCTATAAATATATATTATGATCTATTATATTATGTAGTATCTATGTGGAATACAAATTTAGCGGGTTATAGCTGCTTTTAGAAATTCCCCATAACGCCAATTTCCAAAACCAAGCAAAGATCTTAAATTCGTATAAAATAGCAGGCACAAGATATAATTTTTTAAACGGTAATTTTAGTGTAATATTATGCTAGAGATCATGTGGTAAAAAAAAAATTTTTGGAGGGTAACAGCCCCTTTAAGCAAACTTTTTTAATCACATGATACTTTGCAAATTAAGCTTTTAACATTACTTGTTCCAATTTTAGGGAAGTAATTTTAAATTTGAAGATTTGGTTATGTTGATAATATTATAATTCATCTGGTAAAGTAAAGTTTTAAAATCACATAACTCCGCAGTGAACAAGTGCTGGGCTGCTCTGGGCTTGTGGGTCGGGTCGGTCGGTTATTCAGCCCCTGATCCTAGGGGCTTAAGTCCCGCGTTGCACATCAGTGATTGCGCATGAAATATGCAACACTAGAGCGCAGTTCAATCCATCTATGTGACATGGCGTTGACTAATTATAATATCACAAACAAATAATATCGAACTTCGTATAGAGCATCGAGCTTGTGTTGATGTATAGTTGACCATGGAGGAAGCCAAACAGTGGCGTATCCAAGGGGGACATAACACCCCTCCCCCCTCTCCCTTTTGCCAAAAAACTGTTTTATCGCAATACTATAGGCAAATTACCATCTGATCAAAAGAGGAGTTTATTAGATACAAAGTTGGTTATTGTGATGCTTTTAAACGCACAGATTTTCACCAAAATAACCTTGAAAGAGAAATATATTCCAAGAGGCAAGGCCCCCCCCTCTCCCCCCACTTGGCCATACAATAAGGACGTGAGTTCGAAGCGTATGGCTTTACAACGACGTGGGTTATAATCCCGCTTAATTAAGGCATGGTATTTTTGTAATCGTCCTTCACCCTTATCTATCACCACTCATCGTCTCGAATAGTCTTAGTGCATAATATGAGATGTAATGCAACAACATCATCATCATCTTAGTACTTAAGTTCCCGTCCTCCGCGCATTAGTTTACTCTCTTTTTTTTACAGGAGTTCTGTAGCTACGAGCGCCGTACTGCTCAGTTCTCTCCGCAGCCGTGAGGAACAAATCCCCCCAATAAGCTGAAGCCGAGGGAGCGACATGACCTCACCGCCCCGCACCTTCCATTATCACTGCCAAACACTCGCGGTATAGCTCAACCAAACACCACAAGAGCCCATACCCAAAACAAACGAGTCCAGTCTTGAATGCAGGTGCAGTATACGCGTAAACCTTGGTTAACTATAGCTAAAAGTTAAAGGTGCGGGGCGGCGAGGTCATATCGCTCCCGCGGCAGTAAGGTGTTAACTTATAGGGTAGACAATGATGAAACTCACGGCTGCCGATAAGACAGCGCCCGTATCTACGGAACACCCCTAAAACAGAGAATGGACTTGACCCCCCCCCCATTTCATGGCGGTTCCAAGAAGCAGTCATTTGTTGCTCAATCATCGGCCGAGGCGGAATATGTTTCACTATCACAAGCTTCGAATGAGGCAGTTTACCTAAGAAAACAAATTTCATGCAGCTTTTTATCAATTAAGGATTTTTGTGTACAATAAATTGTGACAATCAATCTGCTATATTTCTAGCAAACAATGATGCATTTCAAGCTAGAACTAAGCAAATTGACATTTCTTGTCATGTTATTAGAGATCTAGTTCATAAGAAGTTTATCAGTGTGAAACATCTGCGATCAGAGCTAATGATAGCAGATATCCTTACAAAGCCTTTGGCAGGACCTAAGTTCTTGCAGTTCACCTCATTAATGAAAGTCGAATAGTTGCATATCAAGGGGTGTGTTAAGATTTGATATTCATCTATTCAGATTTCTAGAGTTTAGTATAATTTTAAGTATTTAAATTTTTTTCCCGGCACTGCTCTGTACCACGTGATTTCCGTGTAATTTAATAAAGCTCACTTCCGGTTATTTTCTCTACTCAACTGTGGTCGTCCCTTCGTGTCATATCCTACAATAATCACGATCCAAGGAACAATCCTAATATTTAATATCAAGGATGGACAGACTAGCACGCGGTACCTGCAGTTACGGGTTGGCAGTGTCTGAATGGAGTGTTTGGTCACTAGTTTTGAGTACTGCTTTTAGTTTTCAGTGTAATTTGTTGTAGTGGTTAGTCATCATTATATTATTATGGATATTGCAAGTGACTGCAGACTACAAACTATGTAAGGGCTTCCTAGGCAGGAGTATGTGTACGACTTTAGTTTCAATATCGCACAAGAAAATAAACATGGTATCACATGGTAACATGGCATTGCTGTGTGTAGCCTATACGGATGCAGTAAATGAATTTTGCCAGTACGGAATTTATATATTCTAAGGTCAAATCTCCTAGTCTTGTGAGACACTAATCCTGGCTAGCGAAAATTTAACTGGATAAATTTGTAGCAAACATACCCGAGTATGTTGCTAGGCGTGTGCGTGTGCGTGTGCGTGTGCGTGTGCGTGTGCGTGTGCGTGTCTGCGGTGACTACACCGAGCCTCACTTAACTCGAGTTAGCTAAGCCTGCAGCTTACTACGGGAAGGATTAAGAGGCTTGGCTGAGTCTTGCGCAAAGTAATCCACTAATTACTTTCGTCTCATTGATTTACTTAACTTTGCTCAACAGTCTTGGGATATTTTACAAACGGGAGAATAAACTTCGTACGAGATCACTTCAGCTCGGGTGAGCCTATACACGGGGCTAGGGAACATAAAACACCACAGTGATACCAACACTCTCGCTGTAGGAACGCAATATGGACGATCAGCTGTCAAGTTTCCACAGCAACATGTTTATTTTGCTTACCTTTAATAAAAGCAAAAATAAATATATATATTCGTATATTTAACAAAAAATAAAAAATAAAGTTGTTAAATAACATTTACCTGTTTTATTAATGTTTCTTTTAAAATAAATATATTCTTATTTAGAGACTGCCCACTCACTCACATAAATTCAGTGGAGGACTTTAATTTCACTCCGGTAAGCGCCACCTAGAAATATATATTATGATCTATTATATTATGTAGTATCTATGTGGAATACAAATTTAGCAGGTTATAGCTGCTTTTAGAAATTCCCCATAACGCCAATTTCTAAAACCAAGCAAAGATCTTAAATTCGTATAAAATAACAGGTACAAGATATAATTTTTAGAACGGTAATTTTAGTGTAATATTATGCTAGAGATCATGTGGTAAAAAAAATTGGAGGGTAACAGCCCCTTTAAGCAAACTTTTTTATCACATGTTACTTTGCAAATTCAGCGTTTAACATTACTTGTTTCAATTTTTAGAGAAGTAATTTTAAATTTGAAGATTTAGTTATGTTGATAATATTATAATTCATCTGGTAAAGTAAAGTTTTAAAATCACATAACTCCGCAGTGAACAAGTGCTGGGCTGCTCTGGGCTTGTGGGTCGGGTCGGTCGGTTATTCAGCCCCTGATCCTAGGGGCTTAAGTCCCGCGTTGCACATCAGTGATTGCGCATGAAATATGCAACACTAGAGCGCAGTTCAATCCATCTATGTGACATGGCGTTGACTAATTATAATATCACAAACAAATAATATCGAACTTCGTATAGAGCATCGAGCTTGTGTTGATGTATAGTTGACCATGGAGGAAGCCAAACAGTGGCGTATCCAAGGGGGACATAACACCCCTCCCCCTCTCCCTTTTGCCAAAAAACTGTTTTATCGCAATACTGATAGGCAAATTACCATCTGAACAAAAGAGGATTTGAGTTGAAATCCAAAGTTGGTTATTGTGATGCTTTTAAACGCACAGATTTTCACCAAAATGACCTTGAAAGAGAAATATATTCCAAGAGGCAAGCCCCCCCCCCCGCCACTTGGCCATACAATAAGGACGTGAGTTCAAAGCGTGTGGCTTTACAACGACGTGGGTTATAATCCCGCTTAATTAAGGCATGGTATTTTTGTAATCGTCCTTCACCCTCATCTATAACCACTCATCGTCTCGAAAGTCTTAGTGCATAATATGAGATGCAATGCAACAACATCATCATCATCTTAGTACTTAAGTTCCCGTCCTCCGCGCATTAGTTTACTCTCTTTTTTTTACAGGAGTTCTGTAGCTACGAGCGCCGTACTGCTCAGTTCTCTCCGGCAGCCGTGAGGAACAAATCCCCCCAATAAGCTGAAGCCGAGGGAGCGACATGACCTCACCGCCCCGCACCTTCCATTATCACTGCCAAACACTCGCGGTATAGCTCAACCAACACCACAAGAGCCCATACCCAAACAAACGAGTCCAGTCTTGAATGCAGGTGCAGTATACGCGTAAACCTTGGTTAACTATAGCTAAAAGTTAAAGGTGCGGGGCGGCGAGGTCATATCGCTCCCGCGGCAGTAAGGTGTTAACTTATAGGGTAGACAACGATGAAACTCACGGCTGCCGATAAGACAGCGCCCGTATCTACGGAACACCCCTAAAACAGAGAATGGACTTGACCCCCCCCCCCATTTCATGGCGGTCCAAGAAGCAGTCATTTGTTGCTCAATCATCGGCCGAGGCGGAATATGTTTCACTATCACAAGCTTCGAATGAGGCAGTTTACCTAAGAAAACTAATCATGCAGCTTTTATCAATTAAGGATTTTTGTGTACAAATAAATTGTGACAATCAATCTGCTATATTTCTAGCAAAAAATGATGCATTTCAAGCTAGAACTAAGCAAATTGACATTTCTTGTCATGTTATTAGAGATCTAGTTCATAAGAAGTTTATCAGTGTGAAACATCTGCGATCAGAGCTAATGATAGCAGATATCCTTACAAAGCCTTTGGCAGGACCTAAGTTCTTGCAGTTCACCTCATTAATGAAAGTCGAATAGTTGCATATCAAGGGGGTGTGTTAAGATTTGATATTCATCTATTCAGATTTCTAGAGTTTAGTATAATTTTAAGTATTTGAATTTTTCCCGGCACTGCTCTGTACCACGTGATTTCCGTGTAATTTAATAAAGCTCACTTCCGGTTATTTTCTCTACTCAACTGTGGTCGTCATTCGTGTCATATCCTACAATAATCACGATCCAAGGAACAATCCTAATATTTAATATCAAGGATGGACAGACTAGCACGCGGTACCTGCAGTTACGGGTTGACAATGTCTGCATCGAGTGTTTTGTCACTAGTTTTGAGTACTGCTTTTATGTTTCAGTGGCATTTGTTGAATATGATATTAGTGGTTACATTCATCATTGTAGTATTATGGATATTACAAGTGACTGCAGGCTACAAACTATGTAAGGGCTTCCTAAGCAGGAGTATGTGTACGACTGTAGTGTCAATATCGCACAAGAAAATAAACATGGTATCACATGGTAACATGGCATTGCTGTGTGTAGCCTATACGGATGCAGTAAATGATTTGCTAGTACGGAATTTATATATTCTAAGGTCAAATCTCCTAGTCTTGTGAGACACTAATCCTGGCTAGCGAAAATTTAACTGGATAAATTTGTACATAGCAAACAAACCCGAGTATGTTGCGTGTGCGTGTGCGCGTGCGTGTGCGTGTGCGTGTGCGTGTGCGTGTGCGTGTCTGCGGTGACTACACCGAGCCTCACTTAACTCGAGTTAGCTAAGCCTGCAGCTTACTACGGGAAGGATTAAGAGGCTTGGCTGAGTCTTGCGCAAAGTAATCCACTAATTACTTTCGTCTCATTGATTTACTTAACTTTGCTCAACAGTCTTGGGATATTTTACAACGGGAGAGTGAACTTCGTACGAGATCACTTCAGCTCGGGTGAGCCTATACACGGGGCTAGGGAACATAAAACACCACAGTGATACCAACACTCTCGCTGTAGGAACGCAATATGGACGATCAGCTGTCAAGTTTCCACAGCAACATGTTTATTTTGCTTACCTTTAATAAAAGCAAAAATAAATATATATATTCGTATATTTAACAAAAAATAAAAAATAAAGTTGTTAAATAACATTTACCTGTTTTATTAATGTTTCTTTTAAAATAAATATATTCTTATTTAGAGACTGCCCACTCACTCACATAAATTCAGTGGAGGACTTTAATTTCACTCCGGTAAGCGCCACCTAGAAATATATATTATGATCTATTATATTATGTAGTATCTATGTGGAATACAAATTTAGCAGGTTATAGCTGCTTTTAGAAATTCCCCATAACGCCAATTTCTAAAACCAAGCAAAGATCTTAAATTCGTATAAAATAGCAGGTACAAGATATCCTTTTTTAAACGGTTATTTTAGTGTAATATTATGCTAGAGATCATGTGGTAAAAAAAAATTTTTGGAGGGTAACAGCCCCTTTAAGCAAACTTTTTTAATCACATGATACTTTGCAAATTAAGCTTTTAACATTACTTGTTCCAATTTTGAGAAGTAATTTTAAATTTGAAGATTTGGTTATGTTGATAATATTATAATTCATCTGGTAAAGTAAAGTTTTAAAATCACATAACTCCGCAGTGAACAAGTGCTGGGCTGCTCTGGGCTTGTGGGTCGGGTCGGTCGGTTATTCAGCCCCTGATCCTAGGGGCTTAAGTCCCGCGTTGCACATCAGTGATTGCGCATGAAATATGCAACACTAGAGCGCAGTTCAATCCATCTATGTGACATGGCGTTGACTAATTATAATATCACAAACAAATAATATCGAACTTCGTATAGAGCATCGAGCTTGTGTTGACTGTAGAGTTGACCATGGAGGAAGCCAAACAGGGGCGGATCCAAGAGGGACCTAACACCCCTCCCCCTCTCCCTTTTGCCAAAAAACTGTTTAATCGCAATTCTAAAGGCAAATTACCATCTGATCAAAAGAGGAGTTTATTAGATACAAAGTTGGTTATTGTGATGCTTTTAAACGCACAGATTTTCACCAAAATGACCTTGAAAGAGAAATATATTCCAAGAGGCAAGCCCCCCCCCCCGCCACTTGGCCATACAATAAGGACGTGAGTTCAAAGCGTGTGGCTTTACAACGACGTGGGTTATAATCCCGCTTAATTAAGGCATGGTATTTTTGTAATCGTCCTTCACCCTCATCTATAACCACTCATCGTCTCGAAAAGTCTTAGTGCATAATATGAGATGCAATGCAACAACATCATCATCATCTTAGTACTTAAGTTCCCGTCCTCCGCGCATTAGTTTACTCTCTTTTTTTTACAGGAGTTCTGTAGCTACGAGCGCCGTACTGCTCAGTTCTCTCCGGCAGCCGTGAGGAACAAATCCCCCCAATAAGCTGAAGCCGAGGGAGCGACATGACCTCACCGCCCCGCACCTTCCATTATCACTGCCAAACACTCGCGGTATAGCTCAACCAACACCACAAGAGACCATACCCAAACAAACGAGTCCAGTCTTGAATGCAGGTGCAGTATACGCGTAAACCTTGGTTAACTATAGCTAAAAGTTAAAGGTGCGGGGCGGCGAGGTCATATCGCTCCCGCGGCAGTAAGGTGTAAACTTATAGGGTAGACAATGATGAAACTCACGGCTGCCGATAAGAGTAAGACAGCGCCCGTATCTACGGAACACCCCTAAAACAGAGAATGGACTCGACCCCCCCCCCATTTCATGGCGGTCCAAGAAGCAGTCATTTGTTGCTCAATCATCGGCCGAGGCGGAATATGTTTCACTATCACAAGCTTCGAATGAGGCAGTTTACCTAAGAAAACTAATCATGCAGCTTTTATCAATTAAGGATTTTTGTGTACAAATAAATTGTGACAATCAATCTGCTATATTTCTAGCAAAAAATGATGCATTTCAAGCTAGAACTAAGCAAATTGACATTTCTTGTCATGTTATTAGAGATCTAGTTCATAAGAAGTTTATCAGTGTGAAACATCTGCGATCAGAGCTAATGATAGCAGATATCCTTACAAAGCCTTTGGCAGGACCTAAGTTCTTGCAGTTCACCTCATTAATGAAAGTCGAATAGTTGCATATCAAGGGGGTGTGTTAAGATTTGATATTCATCTATTCAGATTTCTAGAGTTTAGTATAATTTTAAGTATTTGAATTTTTCCCGGCACTGCTCTGTACCACGTGATTTCCGTGTAATTTAATAAAGCTCACTTCCGGTTATTTTCTCTACTCAACTGTGGTCGTCATTCGTGTCATATCCTACAATAATCACGATCCAAGGAACAATCCTAATATTTAATATCAAGGATGGACAGACTAGCACGCGGTACCTGCAGTTACGGGTTGACAATGTCTGCATCGAGTGTTTTGTCACTAGTTTTGAGTACTGCTTTTATGTTTCAGTGGCATTTGTTGAATATGATATTAGTGGTTACATTCATCATTGTAGTATTATGGATATTACAAGTGACTGCAGGCTACAAACTATGTAAGGGCTTCCTAAGCAGGAGTATGTGTACGACTGTAGTGTCAATATCGCACAAGAAAATAAACATGGTATCACATGGTAACATGGCATTGCTGTGTGTAGCCTATACGGATGCAGTAAAAGAATTTTGCCAGTACGGAGTTTATATATTCTAAGGTCAAATCTCCTAGTCTTGTGAGACACTAATCCTGGCTAGCGAAAATTTAACTGATAAATTTGTAGCAAACATACCCGAGTATGTTGCTAGGCGTGTGCGTGTGCGTGTGAGTGTGCGTGTGCGAGTGCGTGTGCGTGTGCGTGTGCGTGTGCGTGTGCGTGTGGTGTGCGTGTGCGTGTGCGTGTGCGTGTCTGCGGTGGCTACACCAAGCCTCACTTAACTCGAGTTAGCTAAGCCTGCAGCTTACTACGGGAAGGATTAAGAGGCTTGGCTGAGTCTTGCGCAAAGTAATCCACTAATTACTTTCGTCTCATTGATTTACTTAACTTTGCTCAACAGTCTTGGGATATTTTACAAACGGGAGAATAAACTTCGTACGAGATCACTTCAGCTCGGGTGAGCCTATACACGGGGCTAGGGAACATAAAACACCACAGTGATACCAACACTCTCGCTGTAGGAACGCAATATGGACGATCAGCTGTCAAGTTTCCACAGCAACATGTTTATTTTGCTTACCTATAATAAAATCATAATAAATAAATATATTCGTATATTTAACAAAAAATAAAAAATAAAGTTGTTAAATAACATTTACCTGTTTTATTAATGTTTCTTTTAAAATAAATATATTCTTATTTAGAGACTGCCCACTCACTCACATAAATTCAGTGGAGGACTTTAATTTCACTCCGGTAAGCGCCACCTAGAAATATATATTATGAATTATGATCTATTATATTATGTAGTATCTATGTGGAATACAAATTTAGCGGGTTATAGCTGCTTTTAGAAATTCCCCATAACGCCAATTTCCAAAACCAAGCAAAGATCTTAAATTCGTATAAAATAGCAGGCACAAGATATAATTTTTTAAACGGTAATTTTAGTGTAATATTATGCTAGAGATCATGTGGTAAAAAAAAATTTTTGGAGGGTAACAGCCCCTTGAAGCAAACTTTTTTAATCACATGATACTTTGCAAATTAAGCTTTTAACATTACTTGTTCCAATTTTAGGGAAGTAATTTTAAATTTGAAGATTTGGTTATGTTGATAATATTATAATTCATCTGGTAAAGTAAAGTTTTAAAATCACATAACTCCCGCAGTGAACAAGTGCTGGGCTGCTCTGGGCTTGTGGGTCGGGTGTCGGTTATTCAGCCCCTGATCCTAGGGGCTTAAGTCCCGCGTTGCACATCAGTGATTGCGCATGAAATATGCAACACTAGAGCGCAGTTCAATCCATCTATGTGACATGGCGTTGACTAATTATAATATCACAAACAAATAATATCGAACTTCGTATAGAGCATCGAGCTTGTGTTGACGTATAGTTGACCATGGAGGAAGCCAAACAGTGGCGTATCCAAGAGGGACTTAACACCCCTCCCCCTCTCCCTTTTGCCAAAAAACTGTTTTATCGCAATTCTAAAGGCAAATTACCATCTGATCAAAAGAGGAGTTTATTAGATACAAAGTTGGTTATTGTGATGCTTTTAGACGCACAGATTTTCACCAAAATAACCTTGAAAGAGAAATATATTCCAAAAGGCAAGCCCCCCCACTTGGTCATACAATAAGGACGTGAGTTCGAAGCGTATGGCTTTACAACGACATGGGTTATAATCCCGCTTAATTAAGGCATGGTATTTTTGTAATCGTCCTTCACCCTCATCTATCACCACTCATCGTCTCGAATAGTCTTAGTGCATAATATGAGATGCAATGCAACAACATCATCATCATCTTAGTACTTAAGTTCCCGTCCTCCGCGCATTAGTTTACTCTCTTCTTTACGGGAGTTCTGTAGATACGGGCGCCGTACGGCTCAGTTCTCTCCGGCAGCCGTGAGGAACAAATCTCCCCAATAAGTTGAAGCCGAAGGAGCGATATGACCTCGCCGCCCCGCACCTTCCATTATCACTGCCAAACACTTGCGGTATAGCTCGACCAACACCACAAGAGACCATACCCAAACGAACGAGTCCAGTCTTGAATGCAGGTGCAGTATACGCGTAAACCTTGGTTAACTATAGCTAAAAGTTAAAGGTGCGGGGCGGCGAGGTCATATCGCTCCCGCGGCAGTAAGGTGTAAACTTATAGGGTAGACAATGATGAAACTCACGGCTGCCGATAAGAGTAAGACAGCGCCCGTATCTACGGAACACCCCTAAAACAGAGAATGGACTCGACCCGGATGCGCGCGCACGTTATGCCGCTCTGGTGACTTCTCTGCAGTTGTATCTAACAGACGCCGCCGTTGATTTACTACTGGACGAGGGTGTACAGTACGTCTATAGTGGTAGTAATTGATTGTTGGCGGGGAGGTTGACGAGGTCCCCGCCGGGCGCGCCACCTGACAGCCGGGCTAACACCGCGGCTTTAGCGCCGCGTGAATCAGGACTTAGACTAAAGCCGGTTAAGAAAATTTGCGCTGAGCACGGCTTTGCGCACACTACTCACGGAACGACTCGATTGAGGTGAAATATTACGCGGGGTTTCCACGGGCTAGAGTTTTCCATTTCCCGCTGGGTTGACAGACTTGTACGTGTTGCCGAGTGAGACGCGGCGATGTGTTGCCAGGTCGTAGGGTTAATTGGAGGGGCTCAGAACATCAAGTAGACCACCATGCTAAAACTAAATTTTCAATATAATAGTAATAATCAGTTCAGGCATTGTTGCCATTTTTATAAAGTTTAACATTAACTTTCTTCATTACAAAAGTTCACATGTATTGATTTTTTTTTTATTATTATTTATTATATTACAAGATCACTAGATATGGATGGGATGGGGAGACTGAGAGTGTGATTGACTATATCATAGTCAGCAAAGAACTGATGACAGGAGTTAGGGACGTTAAGGTTATTCCTAGCATTGCATTGGACGGAGACCACAGACTACTGGTAGCAAAAATAAAAGCAAAAAGACGATGGAAAAGTTCAAAACAAACCAGGACTAAGAAGCTGAAGATGTGGCAACTACAAGAAGACAAACTAAGGGAGTTGTTCAGGAAGAAAGTACAAGAAAAAATACCTCAAGGAGAGCTGAAAGACGTAGAAGAAGAATGGTGTGCTCTTAGAAACACGCTAGTGGGGATTACAGAAGAACTATGTGGGCGAGTGAGTGGGAAAAGAAAGCTAAAAGAGACACCATGGTGGAATGAAAAGGTAAAAGCTGCAGTAAAACAGAAAAAAGAAACATGGAAAAAGAAGGAGGAAGACCACTCCATAGCAAATACTTTGAAATATGAACAGAGCAAAAAAGAGGTAAAAGAGATTGTCAAACTGGAAAAACAAAAATCAATGGTGAAGTTGGCTGAAAAGCTGAAAGTTGACTTTGAAGGAAACAAAAAGATGTTGTACGGTATGATAAAAAATAAACGTACAGATAGTGAGCGTCCAAATTACCTTAAAAACGACGACGGTAAACTAACACAAGAACCAACTGAAAGACAAGCCTGGTGGAAAAAGCATTTCTACAACCTACTCAATGACCCCAACACTCGTGGCTGTGATGAAGTTATCAACAACCCTACTGTGGAAATATTGAAAGAAGATCATGAAGAAGAGGAGGGAGAAGTAACGATAGACGAAGTAAGGCATGCTATAGGCTGTATGAAAAATGGAAGAGCAGCAAGGGTGGATGAAATATAGAGATGATCAAAGCAGCAGGACCAGTAGGGTGTGAATGGATGCACCGTGTGGTAAAAGCAGCCTGGCAACAAAAAACAGTTCCCGAGGACTGGCGGAAGGGAGTGATTGTCCCACTTTATAAAAAGGGTGACAGGAAGGAAGTAAAAAACTACAGAGGCATCACCCTAATGAGCCAAGGAGCTAAGATATATGAAAGAATAATACAAGCAAGATTAAATGAAATAATAGAACCACAGCTAAGGGAAGAGCAGTATGGGTTTTGGAGTGTAAGGTCAACCACTGATTTGATATTCGCAGTTAGACAAATCATGGAAACTAGATGGGAGGCAGGACAAACGGTGCACCTAGTATTTTTAGACCTAGAAAAAGCCTATGATCGCATGCCCCAAGGGAAAGTATGGGATTGCCTAAAAAAGAAGGGTGTTAACCACGGCATGATCGAAAGAATAAAAAGTATGTACCAACAATGCACATGTTGTGTTCAAACAAACCATGGAAATACTGAGTGGTTTAACACTAACTCTGGCCTAAGGCAAGGTAGTGTAATATCCCCATTACTATTCTCAATAGTAATGGATGAAATATTAAATAAGGTGGAACCAGAGACGGGAACTGGCACAAGGACAATGATTTATGCGGATGACATCCTAGTGTGGGGAGAGACAGCTGAAGAAGTGCAGACAAAAGTGAAGAAGTGGGATCTTGTAACAGAAGAATTTGGACTAAAGATCAGTGTAGGAAAAAGTAAAACTATTGTGATGGAAAAATCTAGAAAGAAAGGAACAAGTAAAGTAACTAGAGAGAAAATTAAAATTGGAAATGAGGAATTGGAAGAGGCAGAAGAGTTTGCGTACGTAGGTAGCATTATCACAAAGGAGGCAAAGATGGGAAGTGAGATCAGTAAAAGGGTGGCCCAGGCAGAATCCTTTTATCAGCAAGTAAGGAAGTTACTTTGGAACGAGGATTTCCCTAATGAATGCAAGGTGTTATTGTACAAGGTATACTATCTACCCATCCTTACATATGCTTCAGTGACCAGGACACTAGGAGCCATAGATGCAAGTAGGATTCAAGCAGCTGAAACGAAGTTTGTAAGAAGCATAGCCGGAAATATCCAAGTTAGACAAAATTAGAAGCCAAGAAATCAGGACAAAAGTTGGAGTTGAGCAGCTATTATTCAAAATTGGACGAGAAAGGTTGAGATGGTATGGACATGTCAGAAGAATGGGAGAAGAAAGAATTCCAAGGACAGAATTTGAAAGTGGGGACAAAGTTAAAAGACGAGGCGGTAGAGCAAGAGAGAAGTGGAAAGATCAAATAAGAAATGATAATACAGGAAAGAGGTGAGAAGTGGGAAGAAGTCGAAGCAAGGAAACTGTGGGAAGACAGAAGTGGATGGCGTGAACTGGTGGGAAGAAGTGCGAGTGAACCTGAAGAGGACATGACAGGCCTGGCAAGCCGGTGTTAATAACTCATAAAATGCCCTAGAAAATTGGTGGCTATAGCCACCCCCTGACCTAACTTAAGTTGGAAACAGGAGTCAGATAGATATATATATTTATTATTTATCACTAGGAAAACGCTAAAGTCCCGCCGCGTTGATGGATGAGCTTTTATGTAAGTATTTAGTTTGCGTAGGACCATGCAACAGACTGACAGCAAGGCGAGGCTCACTGCTGTGTGCGTGCATGTAGCAGTCAAAAGGTGCGGGGCGGCGAGGTCATATCGAAACTGCACGCAAGTTGTACGATATATTCATTAGAAATATTTATTCGATTGCCTCCAGAATCATATCATATCTAACTTTAGTGATGTCAAACGTTCCCACAAAGTTTCATCAAGATCGGAGTAGCCGTTTGCCCGGACACGGACGGATATCAATTTTAAGAATAGGATAAAAACTTTATTTCAGTGATTGAACTGTAACATTTAAAGTCAGGTTTTAATCCACATTAAATAACCTACGGTTTTCATTTCTCACAACCTCATTAAATCAACATTTGTAATGCTGTTTTTAGATATTTAATTAACTTAGGTTAATAATGCCATGTTTGTCATTTTATCATTATGTGTAGTCAATGTCTCCTATATTATATTGAAACGTAGTTCTGATTTTTTATTTTATTTTATTGTATTTCTCTATTTTAATGTAACGTAGTATTGATTTATGATTAGTAATATCTTATTAGTTTTTAGTTTTAAGTATCAAGCGTTCACAGAAGTGAAACAGGCATGCCATGCTATGGGGCTCTGCCCTATCTGTTTCTCTTCTACAACCATACTGGTATTCTCGGCACTATTCTGTTAATTGTACATTGTTCATTCATTTGTAACCTTGTATACATGAGAATATCATGTGGATTGTAAAAAAATAAATAATAATAAAATAATAATAATAATAAATATCACGAAAATATTGCATTTAAAATTGGTGAAAATAGTAAAAGTACGATATTCATTACAAATATTTATTCGATTGCCCCCAAAATCATATCATATCTAACTTTAGTGATTTCAAACGTTCCCATAAAGTTTCATCAAGATCGGAGTAGCCGTTTGCCCGGCCGCGGACCAAATATCAAGAAAATATCGCATTAAAAATTGAAAAAAAATCGTAAAAGTACGATATTCATGAGAAATATTTCTTCGATTGTACCCAAAAACGTGGCAGGTCTAAGTTCAGAGATTTCGAAGGTCCCCTCAAAATTTCATCAAGATCGCATATGCCGTTTGCCCGGAATCGTGCGAACAAACAGACAGAAAAACAAACAAACAAAACAAAAAAAACAAAAACATTGGAGCTAAATTTTTTGAGGGGTCAGTGAAATTGAAGTCTTCGCTTCGCTCATCCAACAACAGGGCTGTACCCCACAAGTGTGATATAATATATCTTAAGTCTAAATTACAATAATGGAATATATAAGAAAGTAGTACAAAATAATAAAATACAGTTCACACAATAAGAAAATCCCTGTAAACTTACTGCTTGACATATGATTATGTTTGTGACGTGTGAATGTGAGTGTATGGGTGCAGTGAGATTGGAAATGTGTGTGTGTGTGTGTGTGTGTGCGCGCGTGTGTGTCTAAACATGGGTTATGGGTTATTGCAGGCTATGGCAAAATTATTGAAGTCTTTGTTGTGCTTATCCAATAATTTAAAGTCGATCGATGATAACTGCGCATGTAATAGATATCCTTCAGATTCCAGGTACTGCAAGATGAGATTGAGCTTGTGAGTATAGCAAAAAACTTTTTGGGCCCCTTACCAAAATTATAAGCAGTCAAAGATGTGCCATAACGTTGTCAAAAGGTTGTTACAGCGCTGAAACATAGTCTAAGATGAGAAGACTAAGTTTTGGATGGTATTAAAACCATTCCCAAATAGTAGTCTAAAGTATCTACACCAAAACATTACCTAAACATCGCTAAAACATAGTGTAAACATAGTCACGCAATTCGCTAAAACATAGTCAAATAATAGTTGAAAGAATCTTCCCCAAAACATTGCCAAATCATTGCTAAAACCACGCTAAAACATTGCATATTCATCGTCTCGCACATTGCAAAAATAGTGAAATAATAGTTGAAAATATCCATCATTGAAACACCGTGGAAACATCGTGGAAACATAGTCATATAACCAAGTAGTAAAAACATCATCAAAAGGTAGTTTGACAGTAGGCCTAGTATATCCATCTCCAGAACATATTAGTGTAATCATAGCCGAGGACGTCTTCAAAGGGAAGGGATTATTATTCAAAATAATCAGTATTGTGAACTAGTCAAAAGTTTAACTAAAACTATAACTGTGAGTTTAATTCAACATTTTATAATAATATATGGTATTAATAATTTACATTTTAAATTTTTACTGTTGATTTTTAAAATTTTTTCATAGAAATTTCACATTCGAATTTCATATAATTATATAATGAAAGCTGCATTTGACTAGTTCAGTAACCAAGATGGATACCATTGATATTAAACCCCTATGATGGATACTGTTTGTTGATGGTTTGTTGCTGTTGCTGTTCCTGACTTCTTCGAGAGAAAACCTGTGCATCGTATTCCATACGCATATTGGCCCAAATATGTAAGTATTTTTTACTGTTCACTAAGTGCTAAATCATTGTTTTATGCTCAAAACCACTCCCTATGGCCTAGGTGGTGGCATTACACAG
>JAMZAV010003398.1:0-83039 GCA_024449915.1 Sweltsa coloradensis
AAAGTTATTTTCCCGGGGGTTTGTCTTGTTGGTGTTTGGGCCCCACCAAAAATGAAGTTGGTCCACGGCGAAAATTGTCCCATAAAGCTTTCCCCAAAAAAAATGAAGATCTGTCGTTTTTCTATTACTCTTCTAAAGGTAGTATTACCAAAGTTTTTCTCCTTGCTGTGGCACTTTTTATTTTTGTATTTGTATTTGTATTTTTGGTGACTTGACATTTTTCTTACTAGGAAAACGCTAAAGTCCCGTCGCGTTGATGGATGAACTTTTTTTAAAACAAAATTTAGTATGCGTGGGATCTCTTCTTTTCCAAGTTCCATTGCCAAAATCATTTTTGTTAAATTAGAATAATTTTTATAAAGTACTAATTGCTAGGGTGATTAGAATGTCAAATATCTGTTGGCCCGAAGATTGCTTTATGAACGCATTGTAGGTGATTGTTGTCCAGTTTCTATAGTTACTTGTTAATTATTGTAATACATTTCAAAAAACTCATATTAAAACCTTTATTTCTATGGATTCTGGATAACTTTTTCAACTTTTTCTTTCAAAAGGTACAACAGCACCATAACCTTAACGCCCATGTAAAATATGAACGTTGTAGCCCCACCCGTTTGGTCAGAATCGGCCCAAATGTCACGAAAATATCGCACTAGAAATCGAAAAAAATCGTAAAAGTACGATATTCATCAGAAATATTTCTTTGGTTGTATTGTACCCAAAAATAATGCACCTCTAAGTTCAGAGATTTCGAAGGTCCCCTCCAATTTTCATCATGATCGGATATGCCGTTTGCCTGGTAATTAGCTAACAAACAGACAAAAAAAAACAAAAAAAACAAACAAACAAACAAACAAACAAACATTGAAGCTAAATTTTTTGAGGGGTCAGTGAAATTGAAGTCTTCGCTTCGCTCATCCAATTAATTGAGCGAGCGTCTCCAACTTGACTATTATGGCTCGAATGTCTTTTTTTTTCTTTCTTATACTGCTTCGGTACAGGTCGCACCGTTCCTCTGATCGACCTAAAATTTTGCACACATGTACATACCACCTATGCGGGTTGCTGTATAGTTTTTGAACAAAATCCGATCGTTGGTTATAAAAAATAAAAAAAATAAAAAAATGTTCCGATCGTTATGAAATTTTGCAGGGTCAATAAGGACAACATTTTCTCCTATTTTACAAATTTTCAGCTAAATCGGTCAAGACCTGTAGTGTAGATAGAAATTACATTTTAACAAAAGTAACGTAACCATGGCAACGAAAAGTCGCACGAGAATTCTGGTCACTATGCACTGCCACCTAGAAGTAATCAAAATGCTATTGAGGAAGCAGTGTATTATTTGTTATCAAAGAGTTAAAAATGTTTTCCCAAAGAAATGATGTCACGGTCCTCTAGATGGCGGTGGATTTTATCAATTCTCTCCTATTTTACAAATTTTCAGCTAAATCGGTCAAGACCACCTTAAAGACTTATTGGTATGTAACATTATGGGAATGTTATACTCGGGTCGTGTTGCACGTACCGGTGCTCGCTCAACAACGCGACGGGACTGGCGTTTTCCTAGTTTAAATGAGCGAGCGTCTCCACGTTTTGACTCTTATGGCTCGAATGTCTGTTTTTTTCTGTTACTGCTTCGGTACAGGTCGTACCGTTTCTCTGATCGACCTGAAATTTTGCACACATGTATATACCACCTATACGGGTTGCTGCTGCTATCATTAACTTGGCTCAGCCAAAATGAAGTTGTCGTAACTTTTTTGTGTTGCTTGTGCAAAAATCAAAATTGGTTGTGCAAAATTGTGCAAAAAGTGTGTAAAAATATGGCATAGGTTTGACATGAAAAAACTTTTTTGGTTGTTTTGCATTAAAATTGGTCAAACCAAAAGAAGTTTTCCCTAACCCTTTTTTTTTTTTTTCTTGTGCAAAAATTGGGAAATTTTTTTTGTGCCCAAAATTTTGCAAAAAATGTGCAAAAAAAATGGTATAGGTTGGGAAAATGAAATTTGTTTTTTGAAAACCATTACTTGGCTCAACCTAAATGAGTTGTCGCTTTTTTTTTTTGCTTGTGCAAAATAAAAATTTGGTTTTTGCAAAAATTTTGCAAAAAATGGCAAAAATTTTGGCCCTAGGTTTTTTTAAAAAAAAATTAATTTTTGGGAAATTTTACATTAAATTGGCTCAGCCAAAACAAAAATTGTCGTAATTTTTTTTTTCGAAAAATTGGGGGGGCAAAATTGTGGGGAAAAAGTGTTCAAAATATGGCCTTTTGGTTTTTTTCCATGAAAATTTCCCTTTTTGGGTTTTTCTAGGGATTAACTTGGGTCAGCCCCCAAAAGAAAATTGCCGTAACTTTTTTGTGTTTTCTTGTGGGAAAAATCAGAGTTGGGTTTTGCAAAAAATTTTGCAAAAAAATTGGGGCAAAAAAAATGGTAAAGTTTGCACATGAAATTTGTTTTTTTTAAAAAATATTAAATTGGCTCAGGGCCCAAAAAGAAGTTTTTAACTTTTTTTGTTGCTTGTGCCCAAAAAAAAAATTAGTTTGGGAAAATTTGGCCCCCCCCCAAAAAATTTTGCAAAAATTTTGGCAAGGTTTTTTTACATGAAATCCAATTTGGTTTTTTTCTAAACATTAACTTTGGTCAGCCCAAAATAAGTTGCCCTAAAATTTTTTTTTGTTTCTTGGGGCAAAAAAACAAAATTTTTTGCAAAATTGTGCAAAAATGTGCAAAAAAAATGGATAAATTTTACATAAAAAATTTTTTTTTTAAAAATTAAAATTGGTTTTAGCCAAAAAAAAGGTTTTCGAACTTTTTTTTTTTCTTGTAAAAATCAAAATTTGGGTTTTGCAAATTGTGCAAAAAAGGGGGGGTGCAAAAAATGGCATAGGTTTTTACATAAAAATTTCCCTTTTTGGGTTTTTTCTTTCCCTAACTTGGCTGCCAAATAAAATTGCGTAAATTTTTTTGTTGCTTTTGCAAAAATCAAATTTGGGTTTTGCAAAAATTTTGCAAAAAGGGGTGCAAAAATATAGGGTTTTTGACATGGAAAAACCTTTTTTTGCTATTAACTTGGCTCAGCCAAAAAAAGGTTTTAAATTTTTTTTGTTGCTTTTTGCAAAAATCAAAAAAGGGTTGGCAAAATTGTGCAAAAAATGTGCCCAAAATTGGATAAAATTTTGGGCTGAAATCCTTTTTTTTAAAAAATTTAAATTGGGCCCCCAAAAAGGGAAATTTTAACCCTTTTTTGTTGCTTTTGCAAAAAAACAAATTGGGGGTGCAAAAGTGCAAAAAATGTGCAAAAATATGGATAATTTTTTCCCTGAAAATTTTTTTTTTTTTTTAAAAAAATTTAATTTTGGGTTAGGGCCCAAAAAGGGGAAATTTTGGTTTTTTTTTTGTGTTGCTTTTGCAAAAATCAATTGGTTTTGCCAAAATGTGCCCAAAAAATGTGCAAAAATTTGGGAAAGGTTTTTTAAAGGAAAAACCCTTTTGGTTGTTCTAAACATTAACTTGGGGTAAGGCCCCAAAAAAAAGTTGCCCTTAAATTTTTTTTGTTGAGGTTTCAAAAACGAAGTTTGGTTTTTAAAATTTGGGAAAAAAGGGGCAAAATATGGAAAGGGGTTTTACAAAGAAAATTTTTTTTGAAAAATTAATTGGGTCACCAAAGAAGGTTTTCGTAAAATTTTTTTGGGGGTTGCTTTTGGGGGAAAAACCCAAAAAAAGGGGTTTTCCCAAATTTTAAGGGGAAAAAAATGGGAAAAAAAGGGTTTGGGTGACATTAAATTTATTTTTGAAAAAAAAAAATTGGGTCAGCCAAAAAAAAGGGTTGGGGGTAACTTTTTTTGTTGCTTTTGCAAAAATCAAAAATTGGGTTTTGGCAAAATTTTGCAAAAAGGTTTTCAAAAATATTGGGAAAAGGTTTTTACATAAAAACCCTTTTTGGGTTTTTCTAACCCTTAACTTGGTCAGCCAAATAAAATTGCCCTAAATTTTTTTGTTGCTTGTGCAAAAAAACAAAATTGGGTTGTGCAAAATTGTGCCAAAAAGGGGTTTCAAAAATATGGATAAATTTTGAAATGAAAAATTTTGGTTTTTTTAACATTAACTTGGCTCAGCCCCAAAATGGAAGTTGTTTAAATTTTTTGTTTGCTTGTGCAAAAAACAAAATTGGTTTTTGGGAAAAAATTTTTGCAAAAAAATTTTCAAAAAAAATGGATAAGGGGGGTTTGCAAAATGAAATTGGGTTTTTTTTAACATTAACTTGGGTCAGCCAAAAAGAATTGGGGGAAATTTTTTTGGTTTGTTTCAAAAATCAAAATTTTTTCAAAAATTTTTGCAAAAAATTAAAAAAATTAGGTTTTTTAAAAAAATTCCGGTTTTTAAAAATTAACTTGGGTCAGCCCAAAAAAAAATTGCCGTTCCCTTTTTTTGTGGGGTTTTCCTTTTGGGAAAATTTTGCAAAAAAAATGTGAAAAAATGGGATAAATTTGCACTGAAATTCGTTTTTTTTAAAAAACCCTTAACTTGGCTTAGCCCCAAAAAAAGTTGCCCTAATTTTTTTGTTGGGTTTTGCCAAAATCAAAAATTTTTTTGTGCAAAATTTTGCAAAAAAATTGGCAAAAAAAGGCAAAAGGTTTTGACATGAAAATCCCTTTTGGGTTTTTCTAGGGTTTAAAATTCCCCACCAAAAAAAGTTTTCCGTTCTTTTTTTTGTTGCTTGTTTCAAAAAAATTGGTTTTCCAAAAAAAAGTGGGGAAAAAAATGGTATAAGTTGCAATGAAATTTTTTTTTTGAAAAAACCCTTTTAAATTGGCTCAGCCAAAATGAATTGTCGTAACTTTTTTTTGTTGCTTGTTCCAAAAAACCCAAAAAAAATTTTTTGCAAAATTGTGCCCAAAAAATGTGGGAAAAAAATTGGACATAGGTTTTTACCAAAAAAAAATCCTAAATTTTGGCTCAGCCAAAATGAATTTTCCGTAAATTTTTTTTTGTTTCTTGTGCCAAAAAACAAAATTTTGGGTTTTCAAAATTGGCAAAAAGTGGCAAAAATATGGAATAAGGGTTTGGCACAAAATTAAATTTTTTTTTAAAAAATTAACTTTGGGTTTGCCCAAAAAAGTTTTCCCCTAAATTTTTTTTGTTGCTTTTTCAAAAAAACCAAGTTGGTTTTTGCAAAAATTGGTGCAAAAAAAGGGGCAAAAAATGGATAAGGTTTGACATGAAAAACCTTTTTTTGAAAAATTAAAATGGGTCAGCCAAAAAAGGTTTTCCCTTTTTTTTTTTGTTTCTTTTGCCAAAAAACAAAATTTGGTTTTGCAAAATTTTGAAAAGTGTGAAAAAAAAAGGAAATTTTTACAAAAAAAATTTTTATTTTTCCTTCGGGCCCCCAAAAAAAGAAGTTTCCGTAAATTTTTTTGTTTGCTTGTGCCAAAAAAAAAATTTGGTTTTCAAAATTGGCAAAAAGTGTGCAAAAATAAAGGGATGGGTTTTGGGCAAAAAAATTATTTTTGGTTTTCAGCCCAAAAAAGGTTTTGTTTCCGTAACTTTTTTTGGGTTTCTTTTGCAAAAATCGGGAAATTTTTGTGCAAAATTGTGCAAAAAGTGTGCAAAAAATGGAAAAGGGTTTTTACCCTTAAAATTCCTTTTGGTTTCTAAACATTAACCTTTTCTCAGCCAAAAAGAAGTTGCCCTTTTTTTTGGTTTTTGTGCCCAAAAAAGAAGTTGGGGGGGGAAAAAAGGGGAAAAAAGTTTTGGGGGAAAAAAATGGTAGGTTTTTTTACATGAAAGGTTTTTTTGGAAAACCCTTACTTGGTGAAAAAAAGAAGTTGTTAACTTTTTTTGTTGGGGTTTTAAAAAAACCAAAAATTTGGGGGGGCAAAATTGTTCAAAAGGTGCAAAAATAAAAAATAGGGTTTTACAAAAAAATTTTTATTTTTTTCCTCTTGGGCCCCAAAAAGAAGTTGGGTAAATTTTTTGGTGTTTCTTTTTGCAAAAATCAAAAGTTTTTGGGGAAATTGTGCAAAAAAATGGTGCAAAAATATGGAAAAGGTTTTTACCCGAAAAATTTTTTTTTTTAAAAATTAACTTGGCCCCAGCCAAAAAGAAAGGGGAAAAATTTTTTGTGTTTGTTGGGGCAAAAATTAAAAGGGGTTTTGAAAAAATTTTGCAAAAAGTGGGGCAAAAAAAAGGCATAAGGGGTTTTACATAAAAAACCATTTTTGGTCCTTCCCGCCAAAATGAAGTTGGAAAAACTTTTTTGTGTTGCTTGTGCAAAAATCGAATTTGGTTGTGCAAAATTGAGCAAAAAGTGTGCAAAAATATAGTATAAGTTTGCACATGAAATTCGTTTTTTTGAAAACCATTAACTTGGCTCAGTCAAAATGAAGTTGTCGTAACTCTTTTGTGTTGCTTGTGCAAAAATCAAAATTGGTTTTGCAAAATTGTGCAAAAAGTGTGCAAAAATATGGCATAGGTTTTGACTTAATTCATTTTGGTTGTTCTAGCATTAACTTGGCTTAGCCAAAATAAAGTTGCCGTTACTTTTTTGTGTTGCATGTGCAAAAATCGAAGTTGGTTGTGCAAAATTGTGCAAAAAGTGTGCAAAAATATAGTATAAGTTTGAACATGAAATTCGTTTGTTTGAAAACCATTAACTTGGCTCAGAAAAAATGAAGCGTAACATTTTTGTGTTGATTGTGCAAAAATCAAAATTGGTTGTGCAAAATTGTGCAAAAAGTGTGCAAAAAATATGGCATAGGTTTTGACATAAAAATCATTTTGTTGTCTAGCATAACTTTCTTTGCCAAAAAGAGTTGCCTACTTTTTTGTGTTGGAGTGCAAAAATCGATGGTTGTGCAAAATTGTGCAAAAAGTGTGCAAAAATAAACATGATTAAAGAAAACAAAGGGTAAAGCTGTGGGATCACCCTCTTCGCCATGTCTTGTTCGAAAGTTTTGCGCGCTTATCTAAAAAATAGAACGATTGGTCACAGGCGGTACAAGTTGTCCATAAAGCATTCCAAAAGAAATTAAGATCTGTCGTTTTCTATTACTCTTCTAAAGTAGTATTCCAAAGTTTTCTCCTTGCTGGGCACTTTTTATTTGGTATTTGTATTTGTATTTTTGACTTGACTTTTTCTAAAGGGGAAAACCCCAAAAAGCCCGTCGCGTTGATGGATGAATTTTTTAAAACAAAATTTAGTATGCGGGGGACTCTTTTTTTCCAAGTTCCATTCCAAAATCATTTTTTTTAAAAATTAGAATAATTTTATAAAGTACTAATTGCTAGGTGATTAGAATTCAAAAATTGTTGGCCCGAAGATTGCTTATAAACGCATTGAAAGGTGATTTTTGTCCATTTTTCTATGTTACTTGTTAATTATGTAATACATTTCAAAAAAAATATTAAAAACCTTTATTTTAGGATCTGGATAACTTTTTCAAACTTTTTCTTTCAAAAGTACAACAGCACCATAACCTTAACGCCATGTAAAATATGAACGTTGTAGCCCACCGTTTGGTCAGAATCGGCCCAAATGTCACGAAAATATCGCACTGAATCGAAAAAAATCTTTAAAGTACGATATTCATCAAAAATATTCTTTGTTTTATTGTACCAAAATAATGCCTCTAAGTTCGAGATTTCGAAGGTCCCCTCCAATTTTCATCATGATCCGGATATGCCGTTTGCCTGGTAATTAGCTAACAAACCAGACAAAAAAAAAAAAAAAAAAACAACAAACAAAAACAACTTTGAAGCTAAATTTTTGAGGGTCAGTGAAATTGAAAGTCTTCGCTTCGCTCATCCAATAATTTGAGCAGCGTCCCCAACTTGACCTTATGGCTCGAATGTCTTTTTTTTCTTCCAAACTGCTTCGGTACAGGTCGCACCGGATTCCTTGATCGACCTAAAATTTGCACCACATGTACATAACACCTATGCGGGTTGCTGATGTTTTTGAACAAATCGATCTTTGGGTTTATAAAAAAAAAAAAAAAAAAAAATGTTCCGATCGTTATGAAATTTGCAGGGTAATAGGACAACATTTTCTCCTATTTACAAATTTTCAGCTAAATCGGTCAAGACCTGTAGTGTAGATAGAAATTACATTTTACAAAAGTAACGAAACCATGGAAACGAAAGTCGCACGAGAATTTGGTCACTATGCACTGCCACTAGAGTAATCAAAATGCTTCGAGGAACATGTTTATTGTTATCAAAGATTTTAAATAGTTTTCCAAGAAATGAGTCACGGCCCTCTAGATGGCGGTGGATTTTATCCATTCTCTGTTTTTACAATTTCGCTAAACGGTAAGCCCACTTAAAGACTATGGTATGTAACCATTTGGGATGTTATACTGGGTCGTGTTGCACGACCGTTGCTCGCTCAACAACGCGATGGACTGGGTTCCAGTTTAATGAGGGGACGCTCCACGTTTTGACTCTTATGGCTCGAATGTCTGTTTTTTTCTGTTACTGCTTCGGTAAGGTCGTACGTTTCTCTGATCGCCTGAAATTTTGCACACATGATTACCACCTATACGGGTTGCTGCTGTTTTATCATTAACTTGGCTCAGCCAAAATGAAGTTGTCGTAACTTTTTTGTGTTGCTTGTGCAAAATCAAATTGGTTTGTGCAAAATTGTGCAAAAAGTGTGTAAAAATATGGCATAGGTTGCACATGAAATTCGTTTTTTTGAAACCATTACTTGGCTCAACCTAAATGAAGTTGTCGAATTTTTATGTTGCTTGTGCAAAAATCAAATTTGGGTGCAAAATTGTGCAAAAAGTGTGCAAAAATAGGGCATGGGCTTTGACATGAAAATCCATTTTGGTTGTTAAAGCATTAACTTGCTCGGGCCAAAATGAAGTTTGCCGTAACTTTTTTGTGTTGCTTGGGGCAAAAATCAAAAGTTGGTTGTGCAAAAATGTGCAAAAAGTGTGCAAAATATGGATAAGTTTTGACATGAATCCTTTTTTTGTTTTAACATTAATTTGGCTCGGGCCAAAATGGAAGTTGCGTAATTTTTTGTGTTGCTGTGCAAAAATCAATTGGTTTTGCAAAATTGTGCAAAAAGTGTGCAAAATATGGCAAAGGTTTGACATGAAATTCATTTTTTGAAAACCTTTAAAACTTGGCTCAGCCAAATGAAGTTGTCGTAACTTTTTTTGTTGCTTGTGCAAAAATCGCAATTGGTTGTGCAAAATTGTGCAAAAAGTGTGCAAAAATATGGCTAAGTTTTGGACATGAAATCCATTTTGGTTGTTCTAGCATTAACTTGGCTCAGCCAAAATGAAGTTGCCTTTACTTTTTTGTGTTGCTTGTGCAAAATCAATTGGTTGTGCAAAATTGTGAAAAAAGTGTGCAAAAAAATGGAATGGGTTTTTGACATGAAATCATTTTGGTTTGTTCTAGCAATTAACTGGCTCAGCCAAAAAAAAAGTTGCCGTTCTTTTTGTGTTGCTTGTGCAAAAATTTGTGTCAAAATGTGTAAAAATTGGTATAAGTTGCAATGAAATCGTTTTTTTGAAAAACCATTAACTTGGCTCAGCCAAAATGAAGTTGTCGTAACTTTTGTGTTGCTTGTGCCTAAATAAAAATTTGGGTTGTGCAAAATTGTGCAAAAAGTGTGCAAAATATGGCATAGGTTTTGACAAAAAAATTTAATTTTTTTGAAACATTAACTGGCTCAGCCAAAATGAGTGCCGTAATTTTTTGTGTTGCTTTTTCAAAACCCAAGTTGGTTGTGAAAAATTGTGCAAAAGTGTGCAAAAATATGGTATAAGATTTGCACATGAAATTCGTTATTTTTAAAACCATTAACTTGGCTCAGCTAAAATGAAGTTGTCGTAACTTTTTTGTGTTGCTTGTGCCTAAATCAAAATTGGTTGTGCAAAATTGTGCAAAACGTGTGCAAAAATGGCATGGGTTTTTGACATGAAAATCATTTTGGTTTTTCTAGCATTAACGGGCTCAGCCAAATGAAGTTGCGTCCTTTTTTGTGTTGCTTGTGCAAAAAATTCGAAGTTGGTTGTGAAAATTGTGAAAAAGTGTGAAAATATGGTAAAAGTTTGCACATAAAATTTCGTTATTTTGAAAACCTTTAACTTGGTCAGCTAAAATGAAGTTGTGTAACTTTTTATGTTGCTTTTAAAAATCAAAATTGGTTGTGAAAAATTGTGCAAAAGGTGCAAAATATAAGGCATAATGTTTTTTTGAAAATCATTATTTGGCTCAGCCAAAATGAATTTTGGCGTAACTTTTTTGGTTGCTTGTGCAAAAATTGAAGCTGGTTGTGAAAAATTGTGCAAAAAGTGTGCAAAAATATGGCATAGGTTTTGACATGAAAATCCATTTTGGTTAACCATAATTTGGTCAGCCAAAATGAATTTGGGTTAACTTTTTGTGTTGTTTGGGTGCAAATCAATTGGTTGTGCCCAAATTGGCAAAAAGTGTGCAAAAATATGGTATAAGTTTTGCACATGAAATTCTTTTTTTTGAAAACCATTAATTTGGGCCCTCAGCAAAATGAAGGTAACTTTTTGTGTTGCTTGTGCAAAAATCGAATTGGTTTGTGCAAAATTGTGCAAAAGTGTGCAAAAATATGGTATAAGTTTGCACATGAAATTCGTTTTTGAAAACCATTAATTTGGGCCCTCAGTAAAATGAATTGTCGTAACTTTTTGTGTTGCTTGTGCAAAAATCAAAATTGGTTTTTGCAAAATTGGGGCAAAAAAGTGTGCAAAAATAGGCATAGGTTTTGACTTAATTCCATTTGTGTCTAAAAGGCCAAAAAATGAAGTTGCCGACTTTTTTGTGTTGTTTGTGCAAAAATCTGAAGTTGGTTTGTGCAAAATTGGCAAAAAGTGTGCAAAAATATGTAAAAGTTTTGAACCATGGAATTCGTTTTTTTTGGAAAACCATTAACTTGCTCAGAAAAATGAAGCGTAACTTTTTGTGTTGTTGTGCAAAAATCAAAATTGGGTTGTGAAAAAAAGTGTGCAAAAAAAAGGCATAGGTTTTGACATAAATCAATTTTTTGGTTTTTCTCACCCAAAATGAAGTTGCCGAAACTTTTTTGTGTTGCTTGTGCAAAAACGAAGTGGTTGTGCAAAATTGGCAAAAAAGTGTGCAAAAAATATGTATAAGTTTGACATAAAATTCGTTTTTTGAAAACCATTAACTTGGCTCAGCAAAAATAAAGCGTAACTTTTTTTGTTGTTGTGCAAAAATCAAATTGGTTGTGCAAAATTGTGCAAAAAGTTTTGCAAAAATATGGCATAGGTTTTGACTTTAAAATCAATTTTGGTTGTTTCTAGCATTAATTTGGGCTAGCCAAAATAAGTTGCCGTAATTTTTTTGTGTTGCTTGTGCAAAAATCGAAGTTGGTTTGTCCCAAAATTGTGCAAAAAGTGTGCAAAAATTTTGGTATAAGTTGCACATGAAATTCGTTTTTTGGAAAACCATTAACTTGGCTCAGCCAAAATAAATTTTCGTAACTTTTTTTGTTGCTTGTGCAAAAAATCAAAATTGGTTGTGCAAAATTGTGCAAAAAGTGTGCAAAATATGGCATAGGTTTTGACAAAAAAAATCCATTTTGGTTCAGCCCAAAATGAGTTGCCGAACTTTTTTGTGTGCTTGTGCAAAATCGAAGTTGGTTGTGCAAAATTGGCAAAAAGTGTGCAAAAATTTTGTATAAGTTTGCAACATGAAATTCGTTTTTTAAAAACCCTTTAACTTGGCTCAGCCAAATGAGGTCGCAACTTTTTTTGTTGTGTGAAAAATCAAAATTGTGTTGGCAAAATTGGCAAAAAGTGTGCAAAATATGGCAAGGTTTTGACAAAAAAACCCAATTTTGGTTTTTCTGCATTTATTGGCTCAGCCAAAATAAAAGTTCCCGTAACTTTTTTGTGTTGCTTGTGCAAAAATTGAAGTTGGTTGTGAAAAAATTGGCAAAAAGTGTCAAAAATAGGGTTTTATAAGTTTGCACATGAAATTGTTTTTTTGGGAAAACCGGGTTCTTGGCTCAAAAAAATTGTTTGTACTTTTTTCATGTGTATTATAAAAATTAAAAAAATGGGTTTTTGAATTGGGGGTGGGGCAAAAGTGTGCAAAAATGGAATTTTGACAAAAAAATTCACATTTGGTGGTTTAAGCTCACTGCAGAAATGGCTAAAGGGCCAAAATGAATTCCGTTCCCTTTTTTT
The DNA here is from genome assembly GCA_024449915.1 of Sweltsa coloradensis. NCBI lineage: Eukaryota > Metazoa > Arthropoda > Insecta > Plecoptera > Chloroperlidae > Sweltsa > Sweltsa coloradensis. The sequence goes on from JAMZAV010003398.1 coordinate 12,212, forward strand.
GTTGTTCTTGGTTCCCCAAAATTTAAAGGTGGTTTGCGAAAGCATTAGAGGATCAAAAATGGTCCAAAAATAAGGGTAAGTTTGCCATGATTGTTTCTTTAAAAAGGGATAAACCGGGGGGTTGAAGGGTCCAAACCCCCTTTGGTTTTTTTTTTTTTTTTGTTTTTGAACGGCATTTCATGGATTAAAAACCTTTAAAACCAAAGGGGAACACACTACAGAGTATTACTGGAGTATACTGAGAAAGCGAGCAGCGAAAAATTTGTATGCGTACGTTGTGATGACGGAATAAAAAAAAGGGCGAAACTAAACTTACTGACTTGGAATAATTTTTCAACCATTTATGTAGCATAACAAAACGTCATTACAGACTGTGGTTCCCAACCTTTTTCAACTCAAGGCACCCCTTTGCTACATTTAATTTATTTCGCGGCACCCCCTTCAGCCAAGTAGTATTTAGCATGTCTGGTAAACAAAATACAACAAAATTCAGCAATTTGATGTCAATTGTTGACTATGTTTAGTAAAAATAAATAACGTTTCAATTTGCTAGGAAACATAACTTGATTTGCTAGCCTTCACCACAGACAATACACCAAGTCTTTCTACACACTTTCTACTACTCTAGGTCTTTCTTCACCACCCCACCATGTGAATCCCATCGCTAAGTAGTTTTCCGTCATCGGCGTCATACAACCGGTTTTTTACATTTTCACAGATTCTTATTAGCATCACTGCTCGCGCATTTAACTTATTTATGCAAACATTAGGTTTTACACATCACTTCAGTCCATTCACTTTTGGCCAATTTGCGGGTGGCAGCTAGCATAGGAATCGAGATCAGCATCGTTGCTGCGTGATTACGCAATATCCATTTTTCAATTGGGAACATTTTGAATAAAAACTATGATAATCACTAATCAGTTGATTAGCTAGTAGCCTATAATTATTTTTCTTGGTGTAAAATTCATTATTTACTGTATTTTTTATATTTCAAAAACAACTTGTTTTTACTGGTATGTACAAGGATTTCGCGGCACCTTGGTTGGGAACCACTGAATTTATTCATGAGTTACAAGGTTGCTTTACCAATAACAATTGTCAGTGATACCTAATTGGTAGCAGTTTTTCTAATTTTTGTGGTAGTGCCTGTCAAAAGCTCAAAAATGACCTGAAACCGACAGCAGTATAGCCTATATGAGGTTACCGACAGTGTCGGCTCGGGCGCTCATCGCTTTTACATTCGGGAGGTCTCGGGTCGAATCTCGCTGAGACCGGCAATCCTGACTGAAGGTCGTTTCCGAGGTTTTTTTAGTTGTAATGCGAAGCAGGGGATTTGACAACCCTCGAACGTTCCTTTCCTAGCTACCCTAAAGGCTAAAGACGGCACTGTGCCCTACAAAAGCCATCTCGCTTGGCGAGAAAAAACAATAACATATATAGATTTTATTTATTAAATAACTCATTACACTACACTTAAGACTAATTCAGTGTGTCAGCTACCTCAATCATGACAGTGCATTTTTTAAATGTTTACCTATAAGTCAGAAAAAACAAAACCCTAGATTGGATTATTTGCCTAGGGAATTTTTAATACGTTGGATGTTTATAATCATATTCACAACACATTCATATCAACATAACTTGTATTATTTTAATGCTTGGTCAGGGAGAAGAAAAGTTCAAAATAAAGGGCTGCTATTATTTTCCCCAAAAACTCTGTCAAACAGACGTAAGCTCAGCTCAGATATTTGTAAGCAGCACTTTTCTTTCCTGTTGATCTCAAAATACCGAAATGGACAAATAATAAGAATACTGAGACGAAAACGCAATCAACAACAATAAATATATTCACGTAAGGAACACTGTCCATGAACAAAATTGATCGTTTTTACAAACAAGGTGAAAAATATGTGAGGGTAATTGGGAGGTTAGTCAAAGGTGTGAGGTACTGAAGTCCATACCATTCCCGTAATTAGAAAAATATATATTTAAATACACATTCAGACAAGATTCGACATAACTGGTGACTTACAGTGTCGTCCTCCTAAATTTAGGCCTCATCATTTTAAAAGTGCAGAGCTATCTCTGCTGCCGATAATAAACAATAATGGAATGCGCGTGATTTGTCAGATAATAAATCAAGTGTCGCATGTGAGAGGGCCAGGCTAGTCCCCACCCAGCGCTCGGGTTTCAAGGCCACGCATGCACTCATATCGAAATAAGCTGACGCACTCAACACAGTCTTCTGACGTTCTCAACAGCCGACTCGGACCGAGTATAATGGTCCTTTGTTCATGCCTGACATACAAAACAAAAAAACAAAAGACACTTGGCTTTCTAAGATTCTTATTTTTTCGTTTCCGCGAGATTTATTGAACCATGGCCCCGGGTTCAAAATCGTCGCAGGATAATTTTTGAAATGATATTGTCGAATTGCACAACGCCACGGCAAAATTAAGTTAGCCCCGCCCAATAAGAAATATGACCATTGTTTACACATGTTTTTTATTAATATCACAGTGTGTACACGCTGTATTTTGTGTGGTATATTTCAACGCAAAATTATTAGAATGAAAAAATAATGGTAACGAAAAAAATTAATAAAGTTTACGTAGTGTTTACTTTGTGTAGAATATGTCTTTATATGGAGCATCTAAAAGTTATTTTATTCCACTGTAGTAAACAAGAACACTTTCTTTTTGCCAGTGTTTGAACTTTTGCTTTTGGGTTGAAATATCTAATTGCTTAGGAACCTGACATTGCCCCCCTCCCTCCTTATAAAGTTCGCCTCGGAGATGAAGTAACACGCGAAAAGTGATTTATGGATGAACGTAGTGAGCTATGCGAGTAGACCCTCAATTTGACTAAACACATTTAAAAAACTTGGGTTTTGTTTTAGTTTTCGTGTTTATGGCATTCGACCGCGTTTTTCTATTTTCCAAAAAATGCAACCAAATCAAAATTAGTGAATGGGTTTAAAACCTGTCTATTTTAGAAAATCAAAACTATTTTTATCAAATTTTTATGATCCGGTACAAGGCCAATATCGCCACTCAAAATAATTTTCAAATTTCAATTCGTCAGGGCACACCATTCAACTTAGATGTTGGCTTTTGGACAATAATTTTCAATGGTTTTCTAGGGGCTGGCTGAGAGTATTTAAAAAAAAAACATTTGTCGTTCCTGCGAATTTTTTCGTTTGGCGGTACAAATCGGTACAAAATATCGCCAAACGAAAAAATTCACTGGAAAGACAATTGTAAAAAAAATATTTTTTCTCTCAGTCAGCGTATAGAAAACTAGTTGAAAATGAATGTCACAAAAGCACAATACCCTACGTTGAATGGTGTGCCCTGGCGAATTGAAGTTTGAAATTATTTTGAGGTGGCGATATTGGCCGTGACGGATCAGAAAAATTCCAAAAATAATTTTGATTTTCCTAAAATAGCCAGGTTTCAAAGCCATTTACTATATTTTGACTTGGTAGCATATTTTGGAAAATAGAAAAACGCGGTTGAATAGCCCTATGTAACTTATTTGTTGGGCCGGTCAAACAGCATAAATTTTAATGAATGCTATATTAAAATTTCTACGGAACTTTTGAAATCTCTTGTTTTATACGGGACATTTTCTGGATGCAACCGAAGAAATAATTCTTATCAAAAAAGCAAAAACAATTTGATTTCGTATTTTGCTGCATTTGCTTTCAATTCGCTCTCTGCACTAGCAAGCTTCCCCATTCTTCGTATTTTCAGGAAACGTTCGCTATATCTAGTTTTATTCTATCATTTATGGCGAAACCAGAGTAAATTTGCCATGAAAATCGTACTTTTCAGTATAATTTTAAATCCAAATATTTGTTTGGAAAATTTGGCTTTTGGCTTTTGGCTTTTGCAGGCCGACAACAGTGACATTTCAGAGCGCACTAATAATTACATACAAAAATAAATTCGTATTATAATGTACCCCCTCAGTTACATAACTGATTTTTAGTGGGGGACAGTAAATATGAAGCCGAACAAGCCAACCCTGTAGGCACTGACACCATCGACGAGCAATCAATGACCAACTAGAGACCGCCGACCGGATATTTTGAAGTAGAAAACACCTCATCAGTCCCCAAGCGCATATTCTCTCAAGGCGCGAATGCGAGCCACCATACAAATAAACAGAAGTCGGATCCCGTTGAATGAAATATTCAATTAAAAATCGAGTTCCTGATCTCGTGAGTTGCCTACACGTTTTTCGTGGGATTTTCAAACATAAAAACCTTCAGAGCAATATGCTCATGCTCGTGTCCTTTCAAAAACGTCAAAGTGACATTTGAAATTGAAGGAAGATATTGTGCAAGTAGTCAATTTATTCCCGGGGGGGGGGGGGGGGGGGGCGAATGACAGTTCCCGGCATTATAGCTGAATTCAACCTAATTGCAAAGACTGACCTCAAGTTTTGGTGCCCAGCAATAAAACTCAAGACACCAAGTCTGCAGAGAACAAAGGAGTGGACAAAGACAACCAAATTGTGCGTTTATGTGAAATAAGAAAAAATTTAAAATGAACCAATTAACTTGGGCTAAAATATATTATAGAAAAAAATATTTATTAATTACACTTGGGCCATTGCGTTTGCTTGCCACAGTAAAATACAGTTTTACACGTTGGTTGGGGGGGGGGGGGGGGCGGAGATTTTATCTTGGGGAAGCGTTGCCCCTGGTAAATTACTTTCGACATAAAAACATAGGAAGGCAGCGACCACCTAAGCTGGTCCCAACACTGATTATGGGCCTGCCGCTGCTGCTACTGACTTAGATATAAGTATTACTGTCCGATTGGGTCCATCTCGGACTCTAGGGAACCGCGCAAATGAGGCTAAGATTTTGACGTACCCGAAAGTTGCCCAACCGCGAGGTCTCAAATACACTGTTTGGGGGGGGGGGGGGGAGGGTGTAGTACAGTTAGTACAGTGGTGTTTTGGGAATGGAAATCAAGACATTCCACCAATATCTTCAGGCCATGTCATTTTTGGGGCGATTCCTATGGCGTAAAGGGGTCTCATCAGAGGTTACGGCCCGAAAAAACTGAATTATTTTCTTTTAAAATGGTGGTCATTTTTGGGAAATCCTAAAAACATTGTTTCTTTAAATAGCTCGGCATTTTTCGGCCGATCGGGTCCATCTTGGGCACTATAGAACCGGGCGGACAAGGCAAAAATTATTCGTACCGGAAAAGAGTCCCAAAAAATTTGACGTACCGAATAATTTCTAAAAATTGTTAATCAAAATTTTGTTAACACGCTGGGGACGGTGATTACAGTCTACCAGAGTCCCGAACAATTGTCCCAGGAAAACATTTCTCTAACATTTTACACAAAAGGCGTAAAAATGATCCGATTTCGAAAATCATTTTGCACCGTACTTAGAGGCGGCGGACAGCGTCCGGCGGCGTACCGAAAGTGTCCCGGAAAACAAATTTGTCCCAGGACTTCGGATAAACGACAAACGTTACCCGCGAACTATCGTATCGCGGCCGTACGCGGACCGATTTGCGATTTTGTCGCGTCAACGAGGTTTTCAAACTACGAGGTATTCCGAGTACGAGGTTTTCCACGCCCTCCGCGTAGCGGCTTCAAGCCGCGCTTGCGCGACTTGTAAGTAATATGAAATGAATGTGCAAAGGAAGGAGTTCCTGGCAAAACTTGCAAGCAAGGCTTTGAATCGTTGTATATTAGAATGTTTTGTTATTATTTTGTAGCTTGCTCATTATAATAGTGCGCAGGCGCAATGTGTTGCAAAAATTACCATTGTGTAGCAATGAATTTGTAGGCCTATTGCGTCGAAAAACAAAAAAGACAATTTAGTCCAATATGAGGTGTGAACTGTATACAATCTAATAGTTATATCACAATCATAGGTAATATTACAAATTCGAAATTGTGCGTAATTTTGAACAAGCCTCGAAAGATTGATATGAGGGGGTTATGCAAGTATCTATGTGCATAATACTGATTTAACAATAACAAATAATAAGAGCCTGATTGGTCACATAAATTATAATATAAATAGTTTTCAGTCATTATGGATATCCTGCTCCGATGTATAGAGGTTACTTTTTTGTCGATAGGCTACTCCAATACGGAAATAAAGCAAAGTAAAAGGGCAGCTCTCGCGTCCTATTCGCGGGGAAGTGAACCCTATTCTTCAAATTCCCTGGTCTACCAAATTGGATAAAATACATAAACAAATACTTGTCAAGTGGCGGCTGATCTGACTACTCAACCTAACATAGGAGGAAGTATATAATCGGTCTTATTCCTTATTTGTATACTATTTTTAATATCGTGTAAAGCTGGCTACACTGATTATTACTAGTAATCATATCTCATCTCAATTTGAACTCTTTCTGTATAAGCAAAAACCTAAAAGAGATTTAAACCAAGACTCCTTCCTGCTCTTTACAGCGCATTTCGGCAAGGGACACTGAAAAAAGCTCAGATCGCGTAACACGTATAGCCACCGCGCCGGGAGCAACGTGACCTTGCCTTGTAACTTGTTTGTGTTGCTTGTGCAAAATTCGAAGTTGGTTGTGCACAATTGTGCAAAAGTGTGCAAAAATATGGCATAGGTTTTGACATGAAAATACATTTTGATTGTTCCAGCATTAACTTGGATCAGCCAAAATGAAGTTACCGTAACTTTTTTGTGTTGCTTGTGCAAAAATCGCCATTGGTTGTGCAAAATTGTGCAAAAAGTGTGCAAAATTCACAGCATATCAAAAGTCAAAATTTCATTGGTGGTTGAGCCAAGTTAATGGACCCGTCATCACCTTTACCTTTAAACCATCCACAGGTATTATCTCCCAGACCTACACCTTTAAAATCTCCTACCAAAATAATTTCTCCAAATGTAAATATTCCTAATTGACGTTATCCAACTAGTTTCCGGAAACAGAAAATCAATTTTGATTTGTAGGCCTAATTACTCTGTAAGTTGTGGAAGGTGCACAATTTTCTGTTTAAACATTATGTATGTTTTTATTTACTATGTCTTATGTTAATAATGTGTGTATACATTTTATGTTACGGTGATAATTTAAGTGGGAGGTGTGTAGTGTTCACAGCCTGTGTATCAAGACTAGGCCACGGCCGCCTAGATGTTATTATTCTTGTGTACCAGTTATTGTATGTTCGGCGACTTGTATGACTTGTAACAGCTGATACCCCAACGGACTTTTGAAGCGCCACTTCTTCGTGCATACTTGGCAGAATGACATTTACACGCCTGTAATACTTCTATGTACAATAAATTAGTTTATATCTATATTATTAACCAGTGTTTTTATTCAATGGGAAAACACCACAACTACCACTACCACTACCACTTCCACTACCACTACCAGTACCACTACCACTACCACTACCACTACCACTACCACTACCACTACCACTACCACTACCACTACCACTACCACTACCACTACCACTACCACTACCACTTCTACTACTACTACTAGGTGGAGGAGTCATTGTATACCTTAAAGATAGGCTACAATTTATAAATGTGAGAACTCATTTTAATTCGTTTGAATGCTTGGAAGGCACTATTACAATAGATGGAATAAAAACTTATTTATTCGCAATATACAGACCGCCTAGCAATAACATAAATGACTTTTTAACAGAGATTGACTTTTTGTTTAATGATGTTGGGGATAACGTGCAAGTATTATATTTAGGTGATATTAATTTTAATTTGCTGGATACAAATGCTAATGTGGAACAATGAGACAATAATGTCAAAATATGGAATGAGGCGTTGCACATACGGTGAAACAATGGTTGAGAGCAGGCTTCAATTGTTTACAGCAACATGCATCGATCATAGCTATGTTCGATTGCAAGATCAAACTTTAGAGGTTACTTCGGCAATTTTGCAAACAAAAATATCAGACCACTATATAATAATGCTAGGATTTGAACAAAATTTATTTCGCAATCATGCATTAAAAAATGCTAAAATTGAGTCAAAAGTCCTAAATGATAGAAAGGTGACAAACGCTTTAAAGAATGTTGATTGGGGTAAATTAAATAATTGCGATGACCCATGTGAGCTATATAACAAGATAAGTGATATTTTTAAACGTGTCTATGATGACGCTGAGGAAATAAGAGTTAGTCATAACTTGAAGCATAGGAATGGAAAACCTTGGGTAACTATGGATTTGAAAAATTTAATGAAAGAAAGGTTTCAAGATGGAAAGTGGAAACGCTCAAATAACAATATTGAACACAGAAATATGTATAAGCAACTGAGAAATACTATAAATAAAGACCTTGATAAGCGAAAAGTAATTTTATAAATTGCGATTTGCTAGGTGTAAAGATAGCATTAAGGAAACATGGAAAACAATCAATTGTGCTATTGTAAGAAGCAAAAAAACGCTCCTGACGAAGTCATATCAAAGTATATGGAGAAGAGCTTTGACGCTAATAATATAGTTGATGGTTTCGTTAAGTCCGGTTCGGAGGAGGTGGAGGCTATAAAACACGACTGTGCAATAGAGACAGGCTACTGCGTCTGGTGATGATAATGCCTTACAATCTATGTACTTTAAAAAAGCTACTCCAAAAACAATAAGTGATATTATACTCAATCTAAACAGTAATAAAGGTCCGGGCATTGATAGGATTAAAATGAGTGACATTAAATTAATTTCTGATCAAATAAGTCCAATTATTGCACATTTAGTTAATCAAATATTTAAATACAAGATGATACCGGAAGGTTTAAAAATATCGATTTTGAGGCCGATTTACAAGAACGGTGATCATATGGCATTTAACAATAGACCGATTGCGATACTGCCGTCAATTGAAAAAATTATGGAAAGGTATCTAGCTGATCAACTTATTTCCTATATGACAAACTTTTAATATAATCGATCGACGTCAATATGGTTTTCAAAAAAACAAAAGCACAGGGAGTCTTCTGGCTGATTTTTTCGAACTAGTTTTCAATGCATTAAATAAAAATTTGCATGTTTGGGTAATTTTTATAGACTTCTTTAAAGCGTTTGACACCTTACTTCATAGTAGACTGCTGAATGCTCTTTAAAAAATTGGAATACGAGGGCCACTACTAGAATTATTTAGAAATTATTTGTCAGAAAGACGTGTGACTGTTAAATATCAACATTATTTTGTAAATTAAACAAAAGTTCATCTGGTGTGCCCAAGGCTCCATTTTAGGTCCATTATTATATCTTGTTTATGTTAATGACATGTTAAAGTTGGTCAAAGATTGTTATATTTTTCTTTATGCTGACGATACTGTAATTGTTGCTATTCATAGAGTATTTGAAATTGTAAACAACATGCTCCAAATTGACTTTTTGAATATTTTAAGATGGTCCCATGATAATGGTTTAACTATCAATTATAAAAAACAAAGGTCATGCATGTTCATTCACCTTACTCAAGTGTTAAAAAATTAAACATTATTTTCCATAATTATGCCTGTCTACACAGAAACTTCCGAAAGGGTTGTGTTTCGAGTGATGATGACTCATGCGGGTGCCAAAAGTGTTTAGATAATACATTCGAACACATATATTATCTAGGAGTGATAATTGATGGAAATTTTAAATGGGACAAACATATAAATAAGTTAAGCAGCAAATTAAGGTCAACCTTGTACAGTATACGTGTTCTTAAACCATATGTAAGTACTAGCGTTTTGGTAACGGTGTATTATGCACTGGCAGAATCTTTAATACGATACGGAATATTATCATGGGGACATGCTACGGCTTCTTACATAAAAAAGGTGGAAAATTTACAAAGGTCAATTTGGAGGGTAATTTTTGGAGAAAGAACTAGTGAGTTTTTAACAGCTTCAAAACTGCATTTTTATGTTTTTATGGTCACTAATTACTTCTCATCAGAGTACAAAGCTGCATCTCATCATGACCATAAAACAAGAAATAGGTTACGATTATTGATACCTAGTGACATTTATAACAGGTACGGTGAACAACAGAAAAGCTACCTAGTACCGTCCTTGTTCAATAAATTGCCAGAAGACCTAAAGCAACTGACAAAATGGTGTGAAATAAAAAAACAAATAAGGAAATGGTTATTAGAAAATGAGATATAGAACCTAATGTGTATTTTGTATGTGTAGATTTGAATTACTAATATTTGGTTTGTGTGTTTATACTTTGTTGATGAAATGTAATAATTTTTTGTTTTGTTTCAATAGGGTACACACAACTACGTCACAAATCGAGGGGAATGAGGGGTATTCTCCGTTTTGAGCCCAACTGGTGGACAAGCAACCATCGGTTCGCAAGTGGACGCCTGCTGAACGTCGCACAACTTATCACGCTCTAACTTTTATCCTATTCATTATTTGGGAAAAACTTAAGAGGAATAATATTTAGCAAATATATCATTCCTTCTAATAGCGATTACTTTGAATTTTTACACGGCCGTTAACTTGTTATTTCGATGTACACAATAAAAAAAAATATAAGACTTTTACTTGTTTTTTATGAAATTTAATAAAACAACTTCAATTGACAAAAATCTAGTGATCGGATTTTGACAAGACCGCTTTCAAAAAATTCATCGGACTGTTTTAGACAAGAAATAAATTAACTTTCTAGATAGAAAGTGGCACAGAACGAAAATTTATAGCATAGGGTAAAACGCATGGTATGTTGTTTCATCTAAAATACGCGCTTTTGACGTGCGGATGAGCCGTGAAAAACTGCACGCTATGCTGTAAAATTTCGTTCTGTGCTCTTTCTATCGAGAAAGTTTATTTATTTCTTGTCTTATTAGTTAGATGCATATTGAGAAAGAATTCTTTTTGAAATCCGATCAGTGGTTTTGTGTCAATTGAAGTTGAAAAAACTTAAAGATGTTGATAATTTTGTCATTTATAATGCGTACATTGTTATAACAAGCTCACGGTTCTCTAAAAAAAATCGAAATAATCGCTATTAGAAGAAATGATATGTTGACTAAATATTATTCCTCTTAAGTTTTGTCCAAATAATGAATAGTATAAAAGTTAGAGCGTGATATTTGTTGAGCCGTTCATCAGGCGTCAACTTGCGAAATGAGGATGCTTGTCCATCAGTAAGATCCCCGCCGAGCTGTGACGTCACGTGTGTGTTCCCTATACGAGAGTCAAGACTTACAAATGTTGTAACAATGTAATAACAAATTACCCACAGACAAGCTACTGCGTACCTTTGTGGGGTTTGTCAATTCTGTATTTGTAATTTTTGATCAATAAAAGTTTCTCTAAAAAAAAAAAAAAAAAAAAACAACTACTTACTACTACTACTACTTCTACTACTGCTACTACTACTACTACTACTTCTACTTCTACTACTTCTATCTGCTTCTACTACTACTACTACTACTACACACTACTCTACTATACTATTTTGTATTTTTCGCAATAAAAACAATTCAAAACAAAAAAAAAACTACTACTACTACTATACTATACTCTACTACCTAAATACTTAAATACCACCTGACAATTAAAATCATTAAAACTATGAATGAGGTGAAGAGGAAATAAAAGAATGGATTTTAAAAGGGAATGAATATTATCGTCTATGATTTGTCTTTGTTTTTTTTTGAATATGTAATCTTGGTGGGGTGGTTATATGGTAGTATAATGTTCTTATATTGGTATACTATTGTGTTACTCTTTAGTTTTAGAATGTTTTTCCTTTTTTGTTTATCTGAATTTATTGTATCACGACAAAATGAGAGTCAGAGATATTGTTTGTATATGTTTTGTTGTTAAAGAGACTCTGCAGACAAGCTACGTAAGTAGTTTTGCGGAGTCTGAAATTGTTGTATTTGTATTTTTTTTCCAAATAAGAACAATTCAAAAAAAAAAAAAAAAAAAAACTTTTACTACTACTACTACTACTACTACTACTACTACTACTACTACTAGTACTACTACTACTACTACTACTAACTACTACTACTACTACTACTACTACTACTACTACTACTACTACTACTACTACTACTACCACTACCACTACCACTACCACTACCACTACCACTACCACCACCACCACCACCACTACCACCAACCACACCACCACCACCACCTACAATATTCACATACCCTACCTTCACAGAGCGTTGACTATTACTTTCCGCCATTTTGAGACTTGCGTTTTGTACACATTGTTGGTGAGAATTATCAAGATTCTATCTATAGTAACTAGTTTATTATAACCTGTAAAAGGCAAATATATAGACACCTTTATATCGATGACTTCTTAGTAACTTTTTCATCTTTTCCTTTCGAAGGCACGTATATCACTATGAACTATGAACTTAATGTCCATGCAAAACTTAAACTTTGTAGCCCCACCAGTTTGGTCAGAATCGTCTGGCAATAATTTGAAATTGGCGAATTAGGTAGAAGTAGTAATAGATATAGTGGTAGTGGTAGATAGCAGTTTGTTGTAAAAAATCATAGGATAGGATGTGAACTCCTAACCACAATTTTAGACAGTGCAATGTTTATTTGAATTTTGAATACATATAACTAGGGAAACGCCAAAGTCGTTGATAAACGAGTGAGTGAGCCATGTGTTGAGTACCCGGGAACATTCCCTTTCCTCCCCTATACCTATTAGGCCTAAGGCTGGATCTAGCCCACTAAGCCCAGTATGGGGAATGATACGTCGGGTACTCAACACATGGCCCACTCACTCGTCTATCAACGACTTTGGCGTTTCCCTAGTATAATCATTGCACAAACATTTGTGGTCACAGACCCTTGTTCAACAGATACCCATGCTAAATGGAGCGGACAGATAGTGTACGACCCCTAGACTTAGTATAGTTACTGCCTCCAGCGTCAATGTAGGCATATGAAAAATTGAAGACAATTTAGGCCTATAGACGAAAAGAGATAATGGGTTTAAGTTTATTTGGTTTCAGGGCGCGTCAACCGTTCGGTTATAATGCACCACTCTAGCCTAGTGATATAGGCCTAGGGAGGAAAATCATATGCTGGTCAGAACCAGCCACGGGTAGGTGAAAGAAAAAAGGGGTTCTCACGTCGTGGTCGTCAAGTTGTCAGTTGTTGTGTGGCATCGTTCGTGTTATCATGGTCATCGTCATCAAGGAGGTCGTCAGGGAAGGGTGAGAGGTCCCCGACGACGACTGCCAGAGGTCGCATCTATTCGGGGAGTTATATATACTTCTCTATTATATTTACCAGCTGATGTTTGCGAGATGGACTTCGTCCTTTTCCTCGTATTTTACGATTAGCAGAGCCATGCTCTGTGCCAAATGCCGGACCATGCCCGGCTTAGGCCTACGTAAAGCGTACCCCTAGGCGTATATATAGAATTCATGGCGTAGGTTCAAATAAAGTATAGGTGGTCTAGAGCTAGACTACGATTTTAATTATACCTTTATACGGCGTAATACTGCGGTATTGCACTGTTTCTTGTGGATGGCCAGCATTATTAATTTGTTGATAAATCAAACAAGAATAATGGCAGCTTGACATATTGACAGCTTGACTAACAACAAAACTAAATGAAAAAGACACCGACTTTAAGATATTTAAACTGATAGCGAGCGACTTTCATAGTTGTTTTTATATCGCAGGTTGTGGTCTCTTTTACATATGAAAAATCTATACAAATGCTATCGATATTTTAAAAATATCACATTTTTATTTCTTGTGGGTTTAAATCGCAATGGATCTAGCTGATTTTGTTAGCAGTTCTCAGTTAATTTGTACCGGATGTCTGTTTAAAATTTCAGCGCAATCTGTTCAGCGATTCGGCTGATTTTTGACGTACACACACACACACACACACACACACACACACACACCACACACACACACACACACACACACACACACACACACACACACACACACACACACACACACACACACACACACACACACACACACGCAGACTTACAGAATAAGTGCCGTTTAAAGTGTCCGTTCACCTCTTTAACAAGTTAGTCTTAATATCAAATAGAAACATAAACACTAAGTAGTTTGTGTATATTTCCCGACCTACGTCAATAGGGGTCTTTAAAATTAATCGCCGCGCTCAAGACAGTGACGTCACTGTTTTTTGAGCTGGCGATGTGTTTTGCAACACAGCCACATCCACGAGCGATGTGTAAACGCGCGAGGCAGTCCGGTCTATCTGTCAAAATAGTCTGTTCTACTAAAACCAAAGCGGAAGACCCGCGTTCACAATCACTAACAATACATAACACTGGTCAACACACTTTGTTTTGAAAAACATACTGCTAATAAAGTAGCTATGGGATAGCGTCAGTTTTCGAAAAAAAAAAGTAAACCGTGGTAAGTATCGAACATTCGAATCGAGGACCTCCCGAAAAAGTCTCGCGTTTACGCTTTTCTAAATCTATTAAAATGCACCGTAAAAAGATAAAAAAAATTATATCAGTGACACTGACTGTTACATATACCTCACCTCATTATTACTAGTATGATATACTAGTATTGAGTAATATTTTATGATATAATACAATACTATGTAAAAAAGTACGCGTGGGTTTTCGGGCAGTGTGGTTTACTGTTACGAATTAATAGCTTTTTATTTTCGAGTAGATGCAGGCTGGCCATAATATATTAGAACCATTCCAAACAAAAAATATAGATAAAAAAAATCACCGTCAGCAGCATATTGGACAACATACAAAGAGTACTGGCATAGTGCATCAGCATTAAATATTTATCTTTCGACTGTAGCCCGGGGAGGGGGGGGGACACACACTTGCGTATATCTAACAAGTCGATTGTCGAAAAACAAATTTCATAATTTTCGTAATAATAAACTCGATACTTTGCTAATGGATGGAAGGGCCGTACATAGCGCCCGCGAGAGACAAGACAAAAAATGAAATGAAATGAAAACTTTTAAAGGAAATATGATCGTTCCAAGTACACAAAAATAGTCACCGTCCAAGACTCAAGATAAGACTGAAAGTGCACCCTATTGGTAACGTTTATTCACCTTTCTCCTGCTTATTCTATTGTAAACAGTGACATGACTGCTGTGCTCCATACACGAGATTACAAGATTGTATAGGCGAAATTTTGTATTTTGCTTTTTGTGTGAATAACAGATGCACATGGTTATGTAAATCAATCCAGAAATTACCAAATCCATCTCAGCCGGGTTGAGAAAATGCACATTGTTTTTGTTTCGACCTAATTTAAACCGAGTATCAATGTCTTATCCCCAAACCCTCCTTCAAAGTTTGTGTCGCGTGCTAAGTGATAGCCCAATAAGATGACGCAGCTCGCCTCCACACTGGACACTCTGCCGGCCGCTACTCGTGCACTGTTGCCACGACTGATAGTGGGGAAATGACGAAATTTCCCTTTGCACACTTAACAATTAATTTAGCGTTACTAGGATTATTTTTGGTCCATCATTTGTTGTAAATGGAGTCTACTTAGGTAAATAGATGTCTGTGCAAACCTTTACATAAGAGGTGCACGCTGCGCTTACTCGTTTAATTATATTGTAATTAAAACCAAGACTATTAGACCGGGAAAATCAATAAAAAACACTTACCAAAAGTGCTTAAATTTTCTTGGCTCCGCTTCCTTCCTCAGACTCGAGGAAAGGAATCTTCCGTTTTTAGTCTCCGCGGTGCGCTTCGCCAGACCAAGTTGCGCGCGCATCCCTCAGACGAGAGGAAACTACCGTCTCTCGGTGGGTACGTAGGTTTGCGTTCCGTTAACTGCTGGAAAATAGGCCCCACTGCCAGCTTTACTGGCCCGTTCCGTTAACTGCTGTCAGCAGTGTGCTGAGCGTCCCGTAAATTGCTGGCCCAGCGCCTTTAGTTTACTGGAAGTGCTGGAGTTTTTTTTTGACCAGTATTCGTCAGTAAAGCTGGCTGCTGCTTCAGGGACGTTCCCCCCGCAGTTAACGGGAAAGCAACCGTAGTGTCTCCACCTTGCGCAAACGCCAGACCTAGTTGCGCGCGCACCACCGGTCTCCAAAGTGGCGGGAAATCAGCACTAGGCTGTCTGACAGCTCCAGGGACAAAATCCATTGTTGCGGCCTTTTTTAGTCTCCTTTTAAAAACATTGGATTCCTTCATTATAATTGTCACATTTTCCCAATCCATACATGTTTTACACTAAAAAACGTGGTCCTTCAACTTGTTGGCCACTTGCGTTCCCTTCTATAGTTTTTCTGTATTCATTCATGCGCACTTGGACAAGCCTACCAGTCTCAACTTTGTACACCGCGTCACAATTGCAAGGAATCGCATAAACAACGTTTTTTGCTGCTTTGAACAAGGTCCCGGTGGTTTAGTTACCGTGAGGGGGTTTCTCAGGGTCTGAAATGATCTAAACAAGGTCCTAAGATTGAAATTTTCTAGCAATGTGGCGTACTCTTTCGGACACCCCTGGAATACATTTGATGGAGACAGTAGCCGACGGTCCTGGAGTCCATGGAGCTTTCAGACAGCCTAGTGCTGATCTCCGCCACTTTGGAGACCGGTGGTGCGCGCGCAATAGGTCTGGCGGGGCGCACGGCGGAGACTATGTATAGCAGCACCAAGAGGCGGTAAATTTCTGACGACTATGGAAGGAAGCGGAGTTTTTCCCAAAAATTTACTTCCTTTTGGTAAGTGTATTTATTTCTGACCTTGGTTATTGTTTGTGTGTTTGTGTTTTTTATTCATATATATTGTGTTAAACATGGTATATTAAATGAAGCGTACCGCCAGCAATCCTTAATTTTTTTCTTTGTGTGGGGGGCCCCTCACTCAGCGCCCATGGTTTGGCTATATTTTTGCATTTTTTTTTTATGAACCCCGATACATTATTATGTTTACCTAATATTCCTACAAGGGTGTGTGGGTGTGTGTCATCAGGGTGCGGCCCTGCTACACGGGGCGAAGGCGCAGCCCCCAGACCAAATCTTGTCGGCCGTGGTTGGGGGGATCCCTCGTCGAGAGGCGACCTACGTCACCGTGGATGACCGCCATTGGAGAGCGCATGGGTAATGGCACTACCTCGTGGTATTGCGGTGGTTCCCTCATTAACGCGTACACCGTAGTGACGGCGGCACACTGCGTAGTCAGGAGGTAAGGTACTGTCGTGACGTAGTGCTTCTCTACTAGTGCTGCGTTACACGATTAACGTTTTGTTGGGTTTTAGGTCGATTGCACTCCCCATTTACCTCAGTTTCGTTAAGAGGTTACGTTTAAAAAAAGAAGTTTATACATTTTGTTAACAATCAATTAATGTTGGATGAAAGGTGAAGTTTGAAAATTCCGTTAAATTGTAACGGGTATTGAGTTACCCACCCGATTTGGACAAACCAAATCTTTGTTTATATTTTCGTTAATGTTCTTGTCAGATTTGATAGTTTTTTCTAAAAGCGTTCTAAATGTTGACTTATGGTAGTCGTCTCCGTTGCTTCCAGAAAGCCGCAAGTGGTGCGAGTGGGCGACCTGGACTTGTCCCGCACCAACGAGCCCAACGCGAAGCCCGAGGACGTGGCCATCTCCTCCATCAGCGTTCACCCTGACCACCGCCTCCCAAGTTACTACAACGACATCGCCCTCGTGCACCTCACGCGGCCCGTGCAGGTCACGCGCTATGTGCGACCCATCTGTGTCGCCGACACCTCCACGGACGCCGTCGTCGGCAACCAGGCCACTCTCACCGGCTGGGGTTATCAGTCATTCGGTGAGTTTCACATGAGATGGGAGCAAGGAGCATTTAAACCAACTTTTTCGCACTTTGATTCACACATTTCGTTTGGAAATCTCTCAAAATTAGCGCCTTGGAGCCAATTGATAAACTCTGGATCCTTTCTTCAAAAACTGTGTGGTGAAATTTATTAATTATTTACTTTCCCACTTGAGGCTCAGTAGGAAGTTTGTCATAAACCACCACCTCCCTGGGTTAGCAAGGAGTCCACCCTAAAGACTGCGGTGGAGAGCTCGCAGGTAGTTGCATGTCGTATCAGCGGGAGTATCGTGGGTAAGAGGGTGCTACTATAAGTACCATCGGGCGCGGGGAGTAAACAGGAAAGTTCCCACTCTAGGTACAATAATAAGGGGCTAATAAATAATAAGTAGGCCTACAGGTAACGGTTGATAATAATGATAACAAGGTTTATTGACTGTGTTCGCGCCGTTTAGTTTGTACTCTATTTATTCACGTAGTACCCCTCACCCTCCCTTCTTTTCCGCTTTCCTATCATCGATTATCGCTTACCTGTCTAGTTCTTGTTAGCCTACTCTCCGTGGTGATAAACGTCCTCTCAGCGTTCTGGTAGTAGACGTGAACTCAGTGTTAGCTGTTCGAGCGAACATTCACTATACCGCTTGCCTGTTTCCTTCCCTGCTTTGCTCTCTCCAATCATCACAAATCACAAACCATCATTCATTCATTCATTCTCACTGGAAGTGGAACGTCTACCGAGCCGTCATCGCCGTTTCACACCTTCAAGCAGACATGGTAAGCGATAAGTGGCGATTTTCCCTCCCCTTTTTTGTCCCCGTTTTTTGTCCTTTGCCAATGTTGCAGTCATTTCCCACTACTCCGTTTGGAATCTCTTTCGGGCTGAAACACAATTTGGTCCGTCCGGTGCCAGATTTCACACAAGTTTTCCGTAATTTTTCACCTTACTTTTTGGTCTTTCTTTATACAGTCCACTGTTTCACGATTTCAAATCGTTCTTCTTTCATTCACTTGCATTTTTTGTGCGTTGTCTTTCTCAACGGCTTTCGGAAATTGGATTTCAGTTGCATTTCATTTAATATTTCTAGTGATTTTCATCTCCGATTATGTAGGCCTACCGCCCGCCCGCTCGCATCTCGTCTCGGCTGTTCACTCGCCCCGTATGACTCACAGAGTACATGCAGTGTCGTTGATGCTTTGTTATTGTGCGTTGCACAATCATTGTATAAAGATTGTACTATTCAACCTGCAAACATTCGTTCACGTGTATTTCAATACACGTCTCTTGTTTTGTATTGTGTACCCGGTTTTGTGCGTCCCTTTGGATGCCAAAAGCCGATATATCGGCTTTCGCTGTCCGCGCGAGAAATGCCAAGAGCCGATATATCGGCTCGGCCCACTTTCGCTGGTCATAGCTCTCCCAAATGACACTTCGCGCGGGCGTGATATACATCGTTGCAAAGGTTATTTAATTTCGAATTTGGCGTTATATATCGCTGGACTACTATCGAAAGTCGAACTTATTCGTGCGCGATATGCGTGCAGCGTGTGCACGGACAAAGAACGAACTAACATTGTTATTACTTGGACCAACATGGCGTCCCGTGATTTGCCAGAGCTCCAAAATATTGACATTTGCAATCTTTTAGACGGAGATCTAAGTGAGTGAGTATTGCGAAAGTGAATTGTTGACGGACGAAGATGATTTTTTTGCACCCATTTCTCACGGTACAGATAATGAAATCAGCGCGTCATCTTCAAGTGACGATGATGTTCCTCTCGCGCGTCGGGGAAGGCGTAACCGTTCGCCTCCTAGGCCTAGGCCTATATTCCCGTTACTGACAGTGACGGCAGTTCGAGTGACAGCAATGACTTGAATAATGATAGGCCTAGGCCTAGTAGTGATGATAGTCATGGTGGTGGCCAGAGCAATGATTCTGATGATGATTGGGACGAGATTTTAGGCCTAAAAGTTCCACCCCTACACCAGTTCCAATTCCTGGAACTGACAGGTCCAAAACATGCCCCCCCGCCGGATTCGCCCCCCATTGCCTATTTCCACATGTTTTTTACAGCCACTCTTTTACAGCTGATCGTCAGGGAGACCAACAGGTATGCCCGTCAGTTTCTTGCCGAACATCATATAAATCTATCTGCCCATGCTAGAGCTAAGCAATGGAAAGATGTGACCCTGAATGAAGTCAAAGCATTTCTAGCTGTGATTTTCAATATGGGCATCCTTAGCAAACCAACAATAGCGTCTTACTGGTTCACTTCTTCTTCTCAATCGTGCAATTGGTTTGGCAATATGTTTTCTAGAAACCGCTTTCAAATTCTTCTCAAATTTTTTCACTTGGTTGACAACTCTAATTTACCGGGACCAGGTGAAGATGGTTATGACCCCACTGCTAAGTTTACTCCCCTACTTGATCATGCCAACCGTGTCTTTCGCCATCATTATACACCCCATGAATAACTTAGCATAGATAAAAGTTTAGTTGGAACTAAAAACCAAACCCAGCTGATGCAATATTTGCCCAACAAACACCATCACCGTTGGGGCATCAAATTTTGGATGTTATGCGATTCTGTTGTCAACTACTGCCTGGCATTCTACGTCTACAGGGGGGCAAAGAGCATTGACGATAGGGATGAGATTAAAAAAATGGGTTAGGGTACACTGTGGTTATGAAGCTAATGAGAATAAGTAACTATCTGGGGAAAGGTTTTCATATTTTTATGGACAATTTTTTTACAATGGTGCCACTTGCCAAACAACTTTAAAACTGCCAAACGCTTCTCACCGGTACGATCCGTCGAAATAGAAAATTTTTGCCACTTGCTCTTCGGTCAAAATTTGCTGTGGGTGAAAAAAAATTCTACCGTAAAGGGCCTGTCCTAGCTGCTGGTTATAGGGAAAAAAAGTCTCTAAAAAATGCTGTTTTACTTTTATCCACATCATCGTCCAATCGTGACATTGAACGTACAAAAACCAGACGCGGGCAAGTCAGAATAACAAAAAAGCCGGAAATAATTCAATCTTATAATGATTTCATGGGTGGGATTGACTCATCTGATATGATGACATATTTTTAGCTTGACGAGAGGCGCACAATAAAGTATTGGGAAAGAGTTTCTTTCAACATTTTTTCTAGAATTTTCAATTCAATTTCAATTCGCTTTATTTTTCCATTGTGTTTCAAAGTGATATAATTATGAAATTTTTATGCTCTAATAAGAATAGATTCTTGAGGCAGAGCATAAGTATATAATAATAGGTTATAGCCTTAGTTAACAATCAATGAATTGAAGAAATGGATAGTAACTTAACTAGTATAATATTCTAACCTAGGTTACAAAGAATGAACGAAGAATGGTTACATGAACAATTATAATCGTTGTTGAATTTTATGAAGCCCTACCTATCGATTTTTCCTGAAGGGAACTACTAGTAATAGGAAATATATATTATAACACCTGTAAATTTAAAAACTGTCTTTTGTCGGTCCTTTTTTGTATTAGGTACATAACAATATAATATAACATGATTACAGTTCTTATTAATAATTACAATTGTTGGTTTATAGTACAAGTTGCATAGATGTAGGTAGGCCAACATAACAGTGTAAAGTAAATGAATAGTAATGTATTCTCTTATTCGTCCTTAATGGACTCTATACCTACTCTCTACTAACTATTATCTAATCTACTATCTACTATCTACTATCTATTATCTACTGCCTGTATAGACTTTGGCACAAGAGAATATACAGTCTTTTATTAAGTCTTAGTGGGTAGTGAATACATATAAAATACTGTATATTATTGGGCTAGGTTTGTTTATTAGTTAGTCACATAAAATGTATACTATATTATTAATATCCCATTTATAAAGTCTTTATAAATGGGATATTGGACGGATACACATATCTTCTATTTTGTGATGTAGTATTGTAAGTGTGTTCTAAATTTCTAATAGTAATTACCATATTATACTACGGTACATGCTTTTATACCAAATGCAATGACTGATTATACTAATTTTACTGTGACTTTAGAATTTTGATAACATAATTCTGGAACTAGACATAATTTACAAGTGTATTGCTTTTGTTGTTTGGGCAAGAGAGCTATTCATTGGTGAATCTTTGAGGGAAGCTTGCTATTAATGATATCAGTAATTTTACAGATAGATACGTTTTTTAACCATGTTTTTATGGCTGAATTAAATGAAGATTTTGACTTTAGACTTCTAATTTCTAGAGGAACAATGTTGTATAATTTTGGGCCTATATAAGCAGCATGTCTTTGCTGGATACCTTTGTTGACTCTAGGGATGAATATATGTTTTGTTTGTTTTAGAGCGAGTGTTCATCGTATAGTTAGACGTTTGGTTTGAGACAATTTTTATTCTATTTGAATGAATGCAGCGCGATATAGCAAGGGCGTACAACTTTCGTATTTGTAGAATTCCCGGACGTCGAGTACAGTTCGTTAGTGGGGAAAGTGTGTTCCTTTTTATGTATTATTTTTAGGATTGTTATTTTGCGCTGTCATGAGTGATCGAATGTGGGTATCGTATGCTCCTCCGCAAGCTGTTATTGAATATTGAATGATTGATTGGACTAGTGCGAAATATACAACTTGGAGGGTTTTAGGGGTAATATGTTTTTGAGAACGTATAATGTGGGCATGATGCATTGTAGCTTTGTAATGAGTGACTTTATGTGCTTCCTCCCATTTTAGGTGTTGGTCGATTTCAATTCCGAGGTATTTGGTTGATTGTGTTTTCGACAGCGAGAAGCAGTTGCAGTTTGCTTTTGTAATGCATTTGTGTTCATGTAGCTGTAATTTTGATGTTTTTGGTTGGGTCGAAATTTGTGTCGAAAACGTTATGTAGGTTGTTTTCTCTTTGTTTAGTGTCAGTAGGTTTGCGCCCAGCCATTTGTGAATTTTGTTCATTTCCCTTTCTGCAAGTTCATGAACTTCTTGCCAGGTACTGGCGGAAAACAAGAGTACAGTGTCGTCTGCAAAGGTGATAATTTTGCCACATATGTTCATTGAGCAAAGGTCATTTATAAATACTAGAAATAAGAGTGGGCCTAGTATTGTTCCTTGGGGTACTCCGTATTTAATTTCTCTGCTTGCGGATTGTGTTTTCCAATTTTTACAAATTGTTGTCGGCCTCTAATGTAGCTTTTTATTAAGTCTAGCGGATGCCTCGTATACCCATATTGTGTAATTTATTAAGTAAGATACGAATGAGATATGGTATCAAAGGCCTTGGCTAAGTCTAAAAAAATAGCTAATGGTTTAAGGTTTGTATCATCATTTTGTGGATTTGCGTGGTAAGGCTAAGTGTTGCATCTTCGTGCTCATATTGGTTCGAAACCCATACTGGTTTGGGGAGATTTGTTTGTTCGATTCTAAGAAGTTATTTACTCTGCTTTTAATGCATTTTTCATGAATTTTCGATAGGTTGCTAAGAAGAGAGATGGGTCTGTAATTGCAAGTTTGCGTTCTCGGCCCTTTCTTATGGATTGGTATGATGTGTGCAGTTTTAAATATTTCTGGATAGATTCCCGTTTCAAAACTTTTGTTATAATGTGTGTTAGTGGTATTGCGAAAGAGATTTTGTTCTGTATCAGAATGCGTGTACTTATGGCATCCGGACCAGTGGCGGTATCTATCTTCATATTATTTAAGTGTTGGATTACTTCGTTTGCTGTAGCTGGATACATAAATATAGTTTTAGTTGATATTTGAATGTTGTTTGGTCTATGGTTGTTGAGTTTCTGGTTATTCGTAGTACAATCTTTGGATAAGTCGTTTGCCATGTTCTCTCCTAGATCTGTGAAATAGTCTATGTAATTGTCTACTATATTCTGGGGTTGTCGTGGAAATTTATAACTTTGTCTCCAGAGATGATTTTTTGGATTGCAACCGATTTTGGTTTTTTGTTGGAGATTTCGTTTATAATTTGCCACATTTTTTTCTTGTCTCCATTACTTTCGATCAGCTTTTCTTTGTAGTATTCGTTTTTTGTTTTACGGATAAGTAGGTTTAGGTAGTTTCGGTATTTCTTATAGTAATTTCTTAATACTAAATTATTTGGGTCAGCCGAGGCTTTAATGTAAAGTTTTGTCTCTGGTTTTTTATAGATTTGATTAACCCAAGTGTTTATCCAGGGCTTAAGTTTTCTTTCTTTTTTTGATGATTTGTTGTTATTGTTGTTGCATCATTGATATAGTTTTGGAGTGTGTGAACAAGAGAGTCAGTTGCTGTACTAGGGTTGTTGTCTGTGATAACTGTAGTCCATGTCTCCTGGTTTAGGTTCTGGTAAAGGGTATTTATAATCAAGTTTTTTTAGTTGTGGTTACATTACATACATTATTTGTTTGTGTTTTGGTATTGGTTGGTTCATCTACCGGTGCATCCAAACCAATGCATGTTCATAGTGGTCTGTTATTTTTGTTTGTAATAATGCACATAACGTATTGTTTTGGGTTGTCTGGTCTTTGGAATATGTGGTCAATGCACGTGCTAGATGTGAGAGTTTCACGTGTTGGTTCCTCAATATGCTGGGTGAAGCCCTGTGCCAGTAGAGTATTTAGATATTCATTAGAGAGGGTAGAGTTTTCCAGGGTGTTAATGTTAATATCCCCTATTATAATGTTACGTCTTCTGTTTTTTTTAATTTATTTCGCGTTTTAATTCATTTAAGAATCGTGCTGTGTCCCCCGAGGGTGATCTGTAGATTGCTAGTATTGAGGACTTTTCTCTGTCCTTGCTGGTTTGGATGTTTATGGCGTTAGCTTGGCTGAAATTTTTTATTGTTATGGCAGTCTACGGAGTCGAAAGATAGGTCTCTGCTGAGGACTGTTATGCCATCGTGAGATGTTAGTGTGTTTGTGAAATTATGTGTTGTGTATCCTGTTAGGTTTGCTTGGGTATTTTCAAATTTTAGGTGAGTTTTCTGTTAGTATTATTAGGTCAAAAGGTAGTCAAGTCTTTCAAGAATTACAAGTAGTTCATCAAAGTGAGATAAAATATACCTCTTATATTAACATGGAAGATTTTTAGGCCCCTACAGTGTTCATAAACTCCGTGCAGTTGTTGGTTGTTAGGAGCATATAGGCCTAGTAGTTTTTATTTTGTTTTCAAATATAAAGTCACAATTGTAGTCAGTCATCATTCATGTTGGATAGCAGTAATATAGGTTTTGGTATAGATATTTATTAAAAACTAGTTCTAGTTGCTATTTGGCTTGTTGCCTTAAGACTAATGTTGCTAAGTTAGTAGTATAGTGCGATAATTCTTCTTTACGTTTCTTTTATTCTTCTTAACTATAATATACTTTAATCCAAATTCAAAGTGCCACTAGGGACTGAGCATCGGTAAATAGTTTTGGAGTGCCGTAGTTATCTTTGTATTATTAGGCCTTCCGAGACTATTTGAGTTGTTACTATGTGTGAGGAATAATATTTTAATAGAAAAAGGTGTGCATAGGCTGTTGTTGTTGTTTTTTTTTTTTTTTTTTTTTAATTTTTCCTCGATTGTCGATGTTAGATTCAATGTTTCAATTAGGAGACGATTTGCCGAGCTAGTCGGCCAAGGTCTGATGTTGACGCGATATGGAGTCTGTTCCCGTTGCTTATGGCTATCATCGATCCATCTTGAGTCCAACAGTGTGTGTGGTCCTACAATGCTTTGGACGTTTTTTTAGGAGTTGTGTCCTTTTTCCTAGTCAGAGACTCTGTGATAAGGAGTCCAGAGTCTTTGAAGCCCCTTTTCCTTCTCCATATCAATCCCTGGTTTGGTTAGGACAGCAATTTAATTATTATAGACGCTGTTGGTCGTCTTACCTTGAGGAGTCCCCAGTCTGTGGCAGCGGTCGATGTCGTAGATGCGTAGCTCTTCATTTAGCTTTTCGTTCAGGATGGTTAGTGCTGTTTTGTAGGTGTCCTCCTCTTTTTGTTCAGCGACGCCGTGTATTAGAAGGCAATTCCTTCTCCCGTATTGTTCAAGGTCGTCGATTCGCTCGTCTTGGTCGTGCACACAGCCTTTTACCTCGTCGATTTCGCTTTTCATCGCTTTGAAGTTCGCGCCGACGGTGGATTCAAGTTCTAAAATTTTTTTAGCCATCTCCTCCCATTTCCCCCCTTCTTCTTTGTTGTTAGGAGTTAGAGAATTTAAGATATCTTTAAATTCCTGTAGGGCGCTGGTTGTTTTGGCTTCAAAGTCTTCGTACCTGGACTGGATAGTGTCGGCTACCTCGTTTTTCGAATTCGAACCTCTCGTCATGTTGTTTGTCGTCGGAGTAGGCGTGTCGTGAGGGCGTGGTCCCGCGCTCGTCTCCACTTGTTACGTTGGTAAACGTGGGTGGTCTGTTCGACCGGTCGAATTGTATCGTCGATTTTAGTCTGGTGGAAACTTGTCGCGGGCTGAGAGCGGTTGGTCACAGTGGCTCTGAACACGCGAAATATTTATAGGTTACAATTTACTACTTTACTTTAACAGTTACTTTCTAGTACTTCGTGACAGTGACTATGTTTAAAGTTAAGTTTAGTAGGCCTATATAGTAATTACGTCAGCTGTAGTTTTGCGGGTGTTGAGCGGCTGTGATACTTATTTTGATTGGAGTTTTACCGGAGCTTCCCACTTGATTTGCTTACACTGCCGCCATTACTACAAAAAAAATACTAAGCGCTTATATTATTTATAAAGAAAATACATTGCCACCTAAAACCCCTCTTTCTCGGCTGCTGTTCACGATTTCTGTATTGATTCAATTGGCAATGACTGGATATCTTCTAAGCAACACGCACCAGCCACAGCAATGGGTAGGCCTTATGTGGGTGGTAGAGATATGCCACAACAAGAGGTCGCTGGCGCGACCTCTTGCAGTGCCTTCCCGCGCCGGTACTTTCCGCCGCATGTTCCTATCTGGTAAAATACTTACTAATCCAAAGAAAGTGGAGTAATTAAACTTAATTTTTCTCAAATGAATTTCAACAAAATAATAATGAAAGAAAAAACTGTACCATATGATGCAAGCTGATACTATTACCCAAAAAACATAATGTAAATTTATTTTATAACACGATTAATACATCCTTGGGTTAAGATTTTTCTCTGTAAATGGCCCCTTGCCGTTTACTGTAGGGCGCGATCAATTACAAAGGCATACATATTATAATGAACTTGGAACTTTAACCGACAATAAACGTTAACTTTTCAGTACGATTAAAAAAACTTTGTAAAAATCAAAATATTGAGAAACAAATAAAAGTAATTAGGGCCTACATACAAAAAAAACTGTAGAACAAACTCGAGTGTCTCTGCAGGCGTAGTCTCTTAGATTATTTAGTACTGTCATTATTTAGAAACGTGTTGAAAAGGCCACATCTAGCAAGTGCATGAAAAATAAATTATAAGTTGTAGCTCTCTTTCTGGTGGTGAACGGTGCGAGCGTAGGCTATTCTTATGGGGTAAACACTCCGCCGTCAGCAAGTATACTTCTTAGCCCTTTCATTCCCGAATTAATTTTGTCTTAATTAGGTAGTTGTAATCATTCAATTAAAAATCCAATTTTTTTCTGAGAATTTTGGTATTTAAAAAAAAATTATCTTGATTTTTAAGCAATTTTTTGTAATTTTTTTGTAATTTTTGGATTTTAAATAAAATCTTAATTTCTGGGTCAAATTCAAATTTGAAGTGCATTTCTAAAACTAGATTTTTTTCTGAATTTTTTGCATATTTTAGATTTTGTGTACCTTAAATAACACCAAGACAGGAGATTTATTATTTTTCCGGGAAAAAACAAAATTTTTCTGTTTTTAGCCTTTTTAGCACCTGTGTATTTTCAATCTTCTCTCAAAAAGTCACTATTCGTCCCACTGAATTGGGAAAAAAATCTAAATATTTTTTATTTGCCAAAGAAAAATAAAAAAAATGGGGTTAAACTGAAAACCAAAAATTTACCCGCAATTTTTTTTAGAACTTTCTGTTGCCATATGGCAAAGCCTGGTTAGAAAGGGTTAGAGCGTTGCGAGAGTCCGCCACCAGAGCTCATACAAAGAACTTGGAGCACACTATTATAATGAACTTAGAACTTACTTATACTACTTATATATTCAGTACTAACCAAAAAAATGACTGGTGAAAATAATTGATTTTTTATACTCATATATGACATAATGATAGCAACAACAAAAATTGCTAATTTGTATTGTGACTGCTAAATCACCAGGCTAAATATGATGTAAATAGAAGTTATATAACGTAATTTTTAGTAAATCTCCCCTGTAATTATTATTTAATTCGAGAGAGATATAAACATCTTATATACATTCGGTTTTAAAATCTATTTAAAACGCTTTGAGGTTTGAAAACATTATGTATACGCTTCGAAACTAGGTTTTGGATTGGTTCAAGTCAAAAACATTCTTCTCGGGTTTGACTTCAAAACTGTTTTCAAAACCGTCATGCATACACCCACTACACTGCCACCCAGATAAAAGTAGACCTAACAATTAAATCCAGTTTTGAAAAAGTTTTGAGATCATTTTTAAACAAGTTCATCTTTAGTAAAAATGACTTTTGTCTTCGGTTTGCCCTGGGTTTCTATTAGTGCACGAAACAGTAAAATAATAAAGTGTGCCTTCACAATTTTGCCAAATATCAACTTCATATGAAATTTAGGGCCTATAGCTAATCATTTATAAATTCCAATGGTAAATCTCGCACAACGCACTATAGGGACATTATTATACTTCAAACTGAAAGGAGCCCGCAGCCTTGCAATCACTATATGAAACCAACTCCAAATTATATTTCTTCATAACATGTGGCTGGTAACCCGTATCGAACTCGCAACCTCCAGCATGAAGGAGTCTATAAATTAAATAAATAAAATAAATTGTATTTAGTCTACCACTCAGTTATATAACTGATTTTCAGTGCTCTTATATTATTATTATTTTTCAGAACTCTATTGCGTTGCGTCACTGTTGCCGTGATAACAGAAAAGGGAACTCACTGTTAGTGCATGTTTGTGTAAGGAATTTTGTAAAGAACCGAGTCCACTAATGTGTCGCGAGGCGACATAATAACTCTGTCAATTGGCTGTTCACATAGAGGCTGGGGAAATCCCACACATGGGAGTGTTGTGTAAGACGCTAGCGGATGGTTGTCGAATGTTTAGATAAGTTAGTAATCACCACTGAGAAATATTAGGTCAAGATCCCTGGCTATATTATTTTATGCACACATAGTTACACAGGGAGCACCCAAATAAAAAGTCGTATCAGAATGTTTACTCAAGACAACCCCTCGAACGCCAGACATGTGGAGTAGCCACTCAGGAAACAAAAAGTAAACAAACTTCCACCGCTAGACCATGCGGCCAATCCATGATCTGTTCAAAATATTTAAATGTCTCAATACCATTGATTGGATTAATAATTAGATGATGAAATGAATTATGTAAATAATGATTTATATGAAGAATAAAATTCGTAATTAGTTTATAATGCCATTTTTTAGTCAAATGATCAAGGTATGAATTTTTGTAAGTAACATTGTGATCACGCAAAATTGGTAACATACCATGAAGGTTATCACTGCCATACGGTCAAATCTGTGGCACGTAGCCCACTCACAGCGTCTTTTAACGTCAAAATATATTTAAAAAATCACGTATTTTTGTACATTTTAGGTGAATATTTTTATCTCATATGTCGCGCATGAAGGTAATCACTGCCATACGGTAGTATTTGTGGCACGTAGCCCACTCACAGCGTCTTCTAACGTCGAAAAGTAAACAATTGCAAGAAGGAACTGATACAATATCCGATTAACACTAGCATTTTGATTACACGTGCTTAATCACCAACTAGCAGAAACACACTTCGAGACAAAACCCAGATGGTAGTCTAAAAGGCCTGGAGTCACACTCACAGGCATGCCAATCCCCCCCCCCCCCCAAACGCTTCAATCACCAAGAGAGCGAGCCAGACCCTTTACTCAAGTTTTCATCACTTAGCTACGACCAACATTACACGGATCGAAAGCAAAACATGAGTAAATTAAACTTGCATTTAAGAACACTTACGTCCCTCACAAAAGTATGAAATTTTAAGGAGTGATGCACGGTTCTTTTGGGATCATGCCTGTAAAGTTTCGTTTGCATCAATTAATATTTTCTACCTCAAATAAATTCGTAGGTCTTGACGCGCGCTAAATGTACACCGATCCGAAAAAAATAAGTAAATTAAACTTGCATTTAAGAACACTTGCGCCCCCCACAAAAGTATAAAATTTTAAGGAGTGATGCATGGTTCTTTTGGGATCATGCATGTGAAGTTTCGTTTACATCGGTTAATATCTTCTACCTCAAATAAATACGTAGGTCTTGACGCGCGCTAAATGTACACGGATCTGACTAATTTCTGTCACACACGTGCTCGCAACTAATGACGTCATGAAAATTTATTTGGTAGTATTCTATTCACAAACAATCGAGGCAGGTCGAGTTTGAGTTTCGTTGCGATAACTCAAAATTGATAGCAGACTTTTGATGAAAAACTATCAAGATGTGTAAAATGTCAAAATTTGACGGCTGACTAAACTTGCATTTAGGAACACTTACGCCCCTCAAAACAGTATGAAATTTTAAGGAGTGATGCAGTGTTCTTTTGGAATCATGATTGTAAAGTTTTGTTGACATTGGTTAATATCTTCTACCTCAAATAAATGCATAAGTCTTGACGCGCTCCAAATGTACACAGATACATAATTGGATGAGCGTAGCGAGCGTAGCGAGCGAAGCGAAGATTCCATTTCACTACACTGGAGAAAAAAATCCGGAATGTTTTTTTTTTTTTTTTCTTTTTTTTTTTTTTTTTTTTTTTGTATTTTTGTCTGTTTGTCCACACGATTCCGGCTAAACCGATACTCCGATTGCGATGAAATTTTATGGAGGCCTTCGAAATCTCTGAACTTAGAACTGCCACGTTTTTGAGCGCAATCGGAAAATTTTTTCTCATGAAAATCGCAATTTTACGATTTTTTTCGATTTTTAAAAAATTTCTTCGACTTATATCACCTACATGCTTTATCCGATTTTAATGATTTTTGCACAGAACCTTTATTTTATGAACTAAGATATTTTTGTGAAATTTGAGCGCAATTGAAAAAATATTAACCATAAAAAACGAAATTTTACAGGTTTTTTCTTTTTTTAAACAATTTTTTGACTTATAACACCTACATGCTTTATCCGATTGTTATGATTTTTTCGCAGAACTTTTATTTTATGAATGCATATATTAGTGTAAAATTTGAGCGCAATCAAAAAATTAATTCTTATAAAAATCGCAATTTTACGATTTTTTTAACAATTACGATTAATTTAAAAAAATTAAAAAATTAGGTTAATTTTTAAATTAATTTAATTTAATTTTAAAAAATTTCAACTTAGTAATGATTTTGCCACAGAACAACAGAAAATTCGTATAACACATGGCAGCTCAATGCACCAATTACGCTCATCCAACAACGCGGCGGGACTTAAGCGTTTTCCTAGTCTATAAACTTGTTGCAAACCTATAAGGCCGCTCCCGAGAGTCGCGCCCTAAAAAAGAAGCCGTGAGGTTGCTCTGGATTCGCTTCCCGGTAAAAAAGAAAAAAAATTGTGTTGTTTGTAGTAGCGAGCGAAAAAGGAAGCGGTCCAGAACTGTGTGTAGGAAATGCCACAAAGGGGGTGCATGGTATGTGTATTGAGAACCATAAATTGTGTCATGTAGGCTAGAAAACTGTTGGACTTTGTGTGTATTCTCCACTATTATTTTCAAATTATTGCTTGCTTACAAAGCTGCTGCTTGTTGCTTTCAATCAAATATGTAGATGCTCTGCTACCAGTTTTATGTAGACTATGTTATTGTTTGTGTTAATTTATGGGTGCCGGTAGGCCTACTAATTGTGAAAACTTTATATGCCTAGATGCAGAAGCATGTTTCAAGTTTTCTTTATTTTAGGCATAAAATATGTCTAATTGTTGCTCTTGTTCTAAAATAGTTTGTTGTAGCCTACACCAATGAACACTAAATTATATTATTGTTACCCTATACCAAGGCTTACTTGACAATGTAGCCTTTTGTATTGTATTGTATTGCATTGTATTTATTGCCACTTTTTAAATTACAATATAATGATGAGCTATGCATCGTAAGCATGTACCAGTACAGGTAGCCTAATATTGAATGAGGCAAAATAGTGTAGGCAACGTTTTGTTTTTTTTTTAATTTTGCGGGTAGGCCTATGCTGGTAGGCCTGTAGTATTTGCTGTTCAATATAAACTTGAAATCTTTGATGAATAACATTGATGCAAATTGTAATAGAAAATATCATCTAGAAGTTGCTAAATATTTTTTCCCATTTTTGTTGAAATTTTTTCAAAGAAAGCGGTCCAGAATTGTGTGCAAGAAATGCAAAGTTGTAAATGTTGTGCCAGGTGTAGGGCCTACAATATGTATTGAGTTTTGAGGACCATAAATGTGTCATGTAGGCCTAGGCTAGAAAACTGTGATACTTTGTGTGCATTCTCCACTATTATTTTCAAATTTGTGCTTGCTTGCGAATTGCTACTTGCTGCCCTCAATCAAATGCAAGTGCAGGTGCTAATGCTAGTTTATGCATGTGTATTGTGTATATTTATTTATGTGTACCATTTGTGGAAAATGTTGTAGCTACAGGAGCATGTTTCAATTTTTATTTTTATTTTATGCATAACATTGGTATCGTATTGCCAATTGGTACCGGTATACTTGTTGCATGTGTAGGGCCTAGCCCTATTCAAAAATAGTTTGTTGCAATGCAATGTCTATAAGTAACCAGTAATATTGAATGTGGCAAAAGAGTTTGGGCAATGTTTGTTGTTTTTACATTTGTTTAGATATTTAGGTAGGCCAAGGCCTGTAGTTTTTATTATTAGTTGTTGAATATAAACTTGAATTCTATTATGAATAACGCTGATGCATATTGTTATAGAAAATATCATATAGAAGTCACTAATTTTTTTCCTATTTTTGTTAAAAATTTTCCGAAGAAAGCGGTCCAGAACTGTGTGCAGGGAATGCTTGAAATGTTGTGCCAGGTATTGAGATTTGAGGACCATCATGTAGACCTAGACTAGAAAACTGTGATACTTTGTATGCATTGCATTGCTAGTGAATTGCTGCCTGCTGCTCTCAATCAAATGCATGCAATATGCAGGTGCTTATTGCTAGTGTTTATGTATGTGTTTATTTATTTATGTATACTGCTTGTGGAAAATGTTGTAGCTACAGGAACATGTTTCAAGTTCATTCTATTTTATGCATAACATTGGTATATTGGTATACTTGTTGCATGTGTAGCCCTTGTCATAAATAGCTTGTTATCAACAATGAACACTAAATTATATTCATAAATAGTGTGTTGTACAACAATGAACACTAAATTATATGGCTGTAATACCCAAGCTATCTCGACAATGTCTACATGTAACCAACCAGTAATATTGAATGTGGCAAGAATTTAGGCAACGTTTGTTGTTTTGACATTTCTGCGGGTTTTCAGGTAGGCCAAGTCCTGTATTTTTTATGTTTAGCTGTTCAATATAAACTTGAAATCTTCGATGAATAACACTGATGCACATTGTTATCAAAAATACTACAAAAATTAAAAATTAAAAAAATGGATTTTGAAAATTTTGATTTAAGAAAATTTTGATTTTTCGAATTGAAATAGGGCCAAAGAAACAAATAAGGATTTTGTTATAACCATGTTATTTTTGTTCCTCGATGTGTTCCGTACACAACTCTCAAATTTCAGCAATTACTTTCAAAACTAAAATTTTGACTATTTTTTTATTTTTTTGCAGCATAATTGTTATTTTTGCAAAGGCATGACTTTATAATTTTGGACGTACAATCTAAATTACAAATATTGAGAAATTATTTCATTATTATAAATTATTGGAAAAATTCAATCTTCAAGATGGTGACATTGAAAAAAATATACAAAAATAATTGCTCCTTGTATTGAATGGATATTTTGGGTTTTCTTTTTTTACTATGCAAAATTTTCCAAAAATAATATTTTCAAAATTCAAAAAAAAAATTGAGAATTTTTTTCACCGAAAAATATTGGTCCTTGTTGTGTTTTATGTATAATTCCAAAATTTCAAAATTCTATTTTCTTAAATAAACTTTCTTTAACACTTTGAATGGAAACACGCATTTTACTTAATATTGACCTGGCATTTTTCACATATCCCTTCCATATGGCTGGCATCAAAAGGGTTAAATTTTGGTTA
Organism: Sweltsa coloradensis; assembly: GCA_024449915.1. Lineage (NCBI taxonomy): Eukaryota > Metazoa > Arthropoda > Insecta > Plecoptera > Chloroperlidae > Sweltsa > Sweltsa coloradensis. The sequence continues at coordinate 46,342 of JAMZAV010003398.1, forward strand.
TTTCTTCGCATTTTCACTAGTTCCTTCCTTTGTTGCTTGTTCTTCTCTTCCCAGTTGTCATGGCTGGTAAGCAAGAACGTCAGCGCGTTCTTCTTGTCAGCAGACGTGAGAAAATATTTGCCTCCGTGCAAAGATCTCATGATGCTTTTAAAGCATTACAAGTGGAAGATGTTTCACGTCATAGTTTCAAGTTTGCGGTTTGACTGATTTTGAGGCTGTCCAGAATGAAATCTTAGTCTTGAATTCTCAACTCGAGATAGGCGTGGACGCCCTCCGGGTCGATCCAGTGCAAGCCAGTTTTGAGGATCTTCCATATTCAGCTCGCGATCAGTACCTCGACATCGTTGGACGAATCCCAGCACCAGTTCCCGTGAATATTACACCTGTTGCAGCTGAGGCCTAATATCTATCTAAAAATATCTGCCTAATATACAATTACCGGTACCAACCTTCTCAGGTGACATGGCGCAATGGCCAGATTTCTTCGCTCCATTCGACTCTCTTCTCTTGTACATGGCAACATCTCATTAAATAATGTACAACGTTTTCATTACCTACGCTCTTCTTTGCGAGACGCTGCATTGTCTACCATTATAAAGATAAGGATAATAAGAATTATGTACTCACGTAATATGTTTCAATCACAAGTTTATTATTACTTTATATTCAAGTCGGACATTTTATATTCCTACTGTGTAGTGCAGTGCTGCCAACTGTCACGCCTGAACTCTGAGAACAAATTACATTCGCAGGTGGACCAACACTTTAAAGAGTGCACGTATGTGACATGCCTTTTTTTTTTAAAAAAAAAAGGTTACATAATACAGTCATATTTTAAGTAGTAATTAAATAATCTAGATTCAAATCTATTACACACAAAATTATTAATCGTTACTTAATACTTAATTATATATGATTATTGATATGACTTTTAACTCTTATCTGATCTTCTCGTCTTGTAACCGGTCATTCCTCTTGGAAACGGAGTGGAATCTTGACTATTCGTCCACTTCTTGTGGTGTTTCGATCAGCTCTGGCATCCTGCGGACTGCTAACTGGAGGATTTTTCTGTTAAGTTACTTCAGAACGGTTCAGTACAGTAATTGGTGTGTGAATTTTTGCAGGTGAGGTAGATCTTAAGGGTTCAATTTCTGGAGTTTCCATTCTTACATGATTTGGTTGAAGAAGTAAAGGAGTTGGAGAAGGAGTAGAAGGATGTGGGCATACGTCTGGAGTGTTTCTCGGACGGAGATGAATACGGTTCCGACGTAGTGTGCTTCCTTCTGTTGTCTTTACTCTAACTTATACGAATTTGGTGTTTTATCCCTTTTGATTACTTGACCTGGTATCCACTTTCTAGTAGCTTTTTGAATTATTATGTCTTGAACATTCTTCAAAGGTTTTAGTTGTTTTGATTTTGTATCAGAGTGTTCTTCTATTGCTTGTTCTGGTTTTCTTTTAGGATTTGAAGGGTTTTGTTAGTTTTGAATTTGGGAGTTAATGTTTTCGTAGTACTTGTTACAGTAGTTCTGAGACGTCGACCCATTAGCAATTCTGATGGTGCTGGAAGATTTGCTTTCGGGGTGTTGTTGTATTCCAATATTGCCAGGTGTACATCTTCACTTGATTTGTACGCTTTTACTAATAAGGCTTCAACTGTTTGAATTGCTCGTTCTAACATCCCGTTGGATTTGGGGTAAAAAGGGCTTAACGTTACTGTCGTATTCTGTTGATTCAAAAGGGGGTCGATTATCCGAAAATAATTCGAGTGGTATACCGTGAGTACGGAATATGTTTTTAAGAGCGTAAATTACCGCTCGAGCAGTTTTGCTTCCAAGCAATCTTACTTCTATGAATTTAGAATGGTAATCTACGAGCACCAGATAGTCTTGATTGTTCATATGCAGAAAATGAATACCCAGCTTTTCCCAGGGGAGCTTAGGAATTGGATGCGGTGTCAAGGGCTCTGTCTGATTAGCTCGCGAGTATCCTTGACATTCTGGACACTGACTAACAACAGTTTCGATGTCGTGCATCATGCCAGGCCAGTATGGAGAATCTTTCACTTTGTTTTTGCTTGATATTACACCTTGATGTGATGAGTGAATTTTCTGCAATGTCTCTTTTCTTTGACTTGATGGAATGATGATTCGATTGTTGATGTACATCAGACCATTTGATTCGTGTGTTCCATCTTGATGTTGCCAATAAGGTCGTACTTCTTCAGGTACTTGTGACCTGTGTTTTGGCCAGCCTTTTATACATCAGAGCACTGATACGGAATCCTTTTTAGTTTCGTTCTTCATTAGTTCTATTGTGTCATCTGTTGTACTGATGAGCAAATGAACTGTGCCCGTTTCTCCTTCAAGGTAGTCGGTGTTCACGTAGTTCTTGTCGTCAGGTTGTCGTGACAACGAATCTGCGGCATACATCTGTTTTCCTGGGACGTACTGCAGAGTAACGTTATATCGAAGAAGACACATCACCAATCTTTGCAGACGTGGGGACAGACTTTCAATCGGTTTCTTCATGATGCCAAATAGAGGTTTGTGATCTGTTTGTTTCGACAACAAACTCATTCCCATAGACATAGTAGTAAAATCTTTTGCAGGCATTGACAATAGATAAGAACTCTTTTTCTATTTGGGACCATCTCTATTGAGTCTTGGTGAGTACTGCAAAGGTGTACGTATACATACGCATATGCAGGGCATACTGCCCTTTTCTGCCAGCCTTCCTACTAAGCCTTTTAGTGGAAAATAAATAATAATAATAATAATAATAATAATAATAATAATAATATTATATTATAATAATAATAATAATAATAATAATAATAATAATAATAATAATAATAATAATAATTAATAATTAATTATTAAGCAAATCAATTTGTTAAGGGAATACTTCTATAGTAAAAGTACTTCGTCTCTAATGAAACGCAATTACTTGGTTGAATTTAATAATTTTGATAATGTGCATCGTGGCGCGCAATAGAAATCTCAGACCTTCCCCGAACAATTCAATCCGTAAATGCAAGCAAGCGCTAAAGATTGAATAGTTTTTTTTTTAATTTGACGAAATGGATTATCGAATTTTAATGTCAATATTCAAGGAAAACTCATTTTTTCATTTGTACATTGTAAAACGTTAGATAAATCTTGTACCTAACACCTTGGGAGCTAGATTTTCGGAATCCCCGTAGTTTTTTCGTTCGATATGATGTACTCACACTTCTAAATCGTCCCAAGTATGAATGATGAGTCATCTTGATCCCTAAGCCCGCATTTCCACATTGCGCGCGCTAGTGTACCAGCCGTGCTCGCCGGCTGAGCGCGCATTTGGATCAGTTGGGTTGTTTCTGACGTCACCGTAATATTTATATTATTATTTTATTATTTCCAAACAACCCAACTGATCCAAAACGGAACTATTTGTTTTAGAATATTTAATATTTCGATGATTATTTACATTTGGATCAGTTGGGTAAAGGATCACTTGGGCAAAAACACGCTTAATTTTTATATTAATATATTAATTCGAATTCTTTGACGATTATTTTGGATCACTTGGGATTTGGATCAGTTGGGATTTGGATCACTTGGCACCCACCCTAATAATAATAATAATAATAATAATAATAATAATAATAATAATAATAATAATAATAATAATAATAATAATAATAATAATAATAATAATAATATAATAATAATAATAATAATAATAATAATAATAATAATTCAATTTTATTTAAAATATTTTTTCAAAGACAAATACACGATTAAAAACAATAAAAACAATCATAAATTACAATATCATGATTAGAAGATCAGCTTGAGGTTCTGAACATAGTTTGATGTAGTCATCGAACTAAGATGGTCAGGTTTCTTGACCTGAAACTGTATCTTCACAGGGATCTTGTACTCCGTCGAATGGTTGTGATTTTAGAACTTGACGGAGAATGGGATCACTTGGTTGGGTTTTTGCAGTAGGAGAGCATGGATGTGGTCCGAGAGAATGTGGCGCAGTTCTGGTAAAAAATTCATGTTTCTCGTAGTCATACTCGCAAGGAGTATCTTTCTCATAAATCTCTGCATACTTCGGTTGTGTTGGAAGGCAGTGAAGAACTTGACGGAGAATGGGATCACTTGGTTGGGTTTTTGCAGCAGGAGAGCCTGGATGTCTACGTGCGAAATGTGCTGTACCACAGAACCGTGATAGATGTCCTTGTCTTGACATGTACATATTTGTTCACAGGGAAGGTAGTTGACTCTCCCAATCCAGAGGTAGTAGAGTACTCATTTCGTCTCTCTTCGATCGTGGCGAAATGTCTGTCAACGCAACTGATAATCTTGACACTACACTAATGTTCCCGTTGATTGTTGCTTGTGCTGACGAGCGAACCTGAAAGTATTGCTGGTCTTTACCGGCATGTTTCACGCTGATTGTAACTTTCCCGCACTCCTCCTTTGTGTCCGTATTTTCAATTCCTCGTGAATCGCGATCTCATCATAGATCTCGTCATCAATGTAAAATTTGTATCTTTGAGACAGTTCATCGTGTGGAAAGTGTTTTGCAATTATAGCCAATCGCTTTGATTTGTGGGGCTTACTGAAATCTTTTGTCATGATAATGATATTCAGAATACCTCATTCCCACCCGTGGTTTTATCACCTTGAATGGTGTGATGACGCTATGTTGAGCGTATTCGCCACCGACGGACTGTCGTGAAGCGCTGCCACTGGCACTTCTTAGCAAATATCACCATATACCGGTACATAAATAGATCATTTTACTATCTTTCTAATCTAAATATTGTCTTATGCCGGACACGTGTTCCACATATATATTTCGAGACCACTTGATAGTTTCGCTGACCATTTTCTTCCTCATTGATGTAGCACATCTCTTACTTATACCTAAGGCGCGCAATACTCGTTCATTTTCTTGGTCCCATCCTCCAAGACTACCGACTATAAAGGCATCCACTGTGGTAGAGTATCCTTCTGATTCAAATACCTTAGCAGTCTCCCGGTATTTTTCCTCCTTACGTAGTCTTGCTAAAATGAACGCATCTGCGCCATTTTCAATGGACAAGCACATCTATGATTCTCACAGTTTTTAAAGTATCATCTTTGATAATGATATCAGGCCGTAATTTTGAGTTGTTATCTGCTGAATTACGCCGATTAACAGTTATTGTGAGTTTTGTCCGGTTTTTGGGAAGTGCTGCTACAAGACGATTCTGTACCTCATTATGGCGTTTTTGCAATGCTCTGGAATGGCGCATACAATGGTTTATGACATGTGGCAGAGTCTCTTGCGGATAGTTACACAATCGGCATGACTTAGATCCCTCACCCCAGAATCGACTTCCATTTAGAGGCATGACATTCAATCTGGCTCTATTTATACAACGCCAATCACAAAAACGGATGTGTTTTCCTGTAGCGACAAAATGGTTTGCTTGCATAACACTTTGTTGTAAGTATAAATACTTTCCCCTGGCTCTTCTTATGCAATAACTTCTCCCTATAGGAATCACGCACTGCTGTTCTCAGTGTCTTGGCTAATAGTCCGCCGTGAGTCTGGTGGAACTACCGCAATGTCAGGCATCTTTTGTGGCCGAGAAACTTTGATACATAGCTCTTGTCGGGCAACATCATATGTCCATAAAAAGCCAATCCGGTTACGAGTCGTCGTGATGCAGATCTTGCCCTGTGTCCAGATTGAAGTGATTGCTCCTTCATGTCGCGCATAATCTCCTTCCATAGAGCCACTAAGATATTGGCAACATTCATCATTATTAGGAGCTCGGCCTATCTTCTTTTTAACAACACTTCTCATAGACGCTCACGCGATTTCTCGACAAAATGCATCTCTGCAAGTCAACAGTCTGTACGGATGAGTAACTGCAAGTACATCACTAGAATCACCTAGTGGCATAACACCTGCTCCTCCTTCATGCATGGCCATGTAAACAACTTCTGGACTAGCTCTTTGAGGAAGATTCATCCATTTCTTGGCCAGAGACTTTATTTCCAAGTCAAACTGTCTGAAAAGTGATTTTTTCATTGATCCACCTCTCATAATGAATTCCAGTCTAGACAAAAGAAACGTTCGGACCGCATCTAACTTTTGCCATGGCGCTAACAAAGAACAGTCTATTTTGTGCATATCTTCTCTCATCTGTTGTATTTCAGCAATAGGTGTCTGTTTAACGTTGTAATAATAATAATAATAATAATAATAATAATAATAATAATAATAATAATAATAATATAATAATAATAATAATAATAATGAATATATGGTTTTTAAGCATAAGCCCGCTTTAAGGACATAGTTATTGATTCATAGCAGTTGTCGAAAAAGTTTGCCCCGACTGGGGTTCGAACCCAGAACCTCCGGCTTAACGTGCCATAGCTCTACCAATTAAGCTACCGGGACCACAGAACAAACCTTTTAGGAAACTGCTATTTGTTGTGTGACTGTTGACTTACATGACATAATCCAACAGAAGACGGCAATGTAGCTGTCAAATCTGAAAGATTGCATGGATAAATTCAATCACATCTCATCTCCCATGAGTTGGGTAGTATGAATATATGGTTTTTAAGCATAAGCCCGCTTTAAGGACATAGTTATTGATTCATAGCAGTTGTCGAAAAAGTTTGCCCGACTGGGGTTCGAACCCAGAACCTCCGGCTTAACGTGCCATAGCTCTACCAATTAAGCTACCGGGACCACAGAACAAACCTTTAGGAAACTGCTATTTGTTGTGTGACTGTTGACTTACATGACATAAATCCAACAGAAGACGGCAATGTAGCTGTCAAATCTGAAAGATTGCATGGATAAATTCAATCACATCTCATCTCCCATGAGTTGGGTAGTATGAAATATATGGTTTTTAAGCATAAGCCCGCTTTAAGGACATAGTTATTGATTCATAGCAGTTGTCGAAAAAGTTTGCCCCGACTGGGGTTCGAACCCAGAACCTCCGGCTTAACGGTAGCTTAATTGGTAGAGCTATGGCACGTTAAGCCGGAGGTTCTGGGTTCGAACCCCAGTCGGGGCAAACTTTTTCGACAACTGCTATGAATCAATAACTATGTCCTTAAAGCGGGCTTATGCTTAAAAACCATATATTCATACTACCCAACTCATGGGAGATGAGATGTGATTGAATTTATCCATGCAATCTTTCAGATTTGACAGCTACATTGCCGTCTTCTGTTGGATTTATGTCATGTAAGTCAACAGTCACACAACAAATAGCAGTTTCCTAAAGGTTTGTTCTGTGGTCCCGGTAGCTTAATTGGTAGAGCTATGGCACGTTAAGCCGGAGGTTCTGGGTTCGAACCCCAGTCGGGGCAAACTTTTTCGACAACTGCTATGAATCAATAACTATGTCCTTAAAGCGGGCTTATGCTTAAAAACCATATATTCATACTACCCAACTCATGGGAGATGAGATGTGATTGAATTTATCCATGCAATCTTTCAGATTTGACAGCTACATTGCCGTCTTCTGTTGGATTTATGTCATGTAAGTCAACAGTCACACAACAAATAGCAGTTTCCTAAAGGTTTGTTCTGTGGTCCCGGTAGCTTAATTGGTAGAGCTATGGCACGTTAAGCCGGAGGTTCTGGGTTCGAACCCCAGTCGGGGCAAACTTTTTCGACAACTGCTATGAATCATAATAATAATAATAATAATAATAGTTATAAATAATAATAATAATAATAATAATAATAATAATAATAATAATAATAATAATAATAGTAACTGGTTTTCCTTCTTGCATGATTACTCCTTCCACACCATACTGGCTTGCATCAGCTGATACTATTGTTTTCTTTGATTGGTCAAAGTAGGCGGCGTTTGTTACCAAAGTTTTTAGATCTTCAAATGCCTTTTTTTTGGTGCTTCCCAGACCCAGTCATTCTTCATGCTTAGAAGAAGCCGTTAGGACGACATGTTAAGAATAAACGGTGTCAGGTAAGTTATCATACCAAGAAAACGTTGCAGTTCTTCTTTAGTTTTAGGTGTTGCAAAACAGGAAATTGCCTGGATTTTCCTATAGTCCACTGCTATTCCATGTTTATTTATTGTGTGACTTATGTAGTCTACTTCAATCACTGCTATTTTTAACTTTTCTCTTGAGAATCTCAGGTTCTTTTCTTCAGCTCTTTTCATTACTTTCTCTAAACGAGCATTGTGTTCATCGACATCTTTTCCATACACGAGTAAATCGTTGATGTATATAAGAATTCCTTCTATGCCTTCAAACGCCTCGTGCATTGCTTTTTGCCAGACTTCAGCGGCACTATTGATACCATAGGGGAGCCTGGTGAAGCGGTACCGTCCCATTGGTGAGACTTTTATACACCACTATGAGTTCTCTTCGTCCAGGGGCAGTTGCCAGAATGCTGTAGAAGCATCTAGTACTGAGAATACTTTTGCTCCTTGTAGCTCTGCGAAGATTGTGTCCGATGTTGATATTTGATAGTGTTCTCTTTGGATGTATTTATTCAGTTCTCGAGGATCTATGCATATTCGGACATTTCCGTTACGCTTTTTTACAATCGCAATAGGATTTACCCATTTTGTAGGTTCTTCTACTTTTATTAGGATACCTTGCTTCTCCATTTTCTTGATTTCTTTTATTACCTTATCTTTAATAGATAGAGGTATTTTTCTTGTTCCAACTACTTTTGGCATCTTCACTCAGCTTTATGTTGTATTCTTTTTCGAGTTTACCCTTGAAAACATTTTTCATAGTTGTTAACTATCTTCATGGCATCTGTTCTATCCTGCATTTTGGAGGCTTCTCTTGTTGCACTTGTAGTGTGTAGTGTATTCTAGCCACAAGTCCTAACTTTTCTCATGCAGTAATACCAAGAATTGGTTGGGTTTTACCTTCTGAGATGTAGAATTCTATCTCTGTTTTGCCTTGTTTGGTTTTACACATGAACTTTTTATCACTCCCTTCACTGTTATTTTATGGCTTGTAAAGGATGTTATGGTTCTAGTTGCACTGTGTAGTTTCGGTTGTTTTGACATACTTTTTAGGCAATCGTACGGAATTATGTTTACTTAGTTTGCAAGATATGTCTACACCTTGAATCTTAATTGTTTCTCTCCACTCAATATTATTTACTTGGGGGTTGGTAGGGCCATGTTCTTTAATTTCCAATACAAATTCTTCATTTTCTTCTGAAGTTTTGATTTTGTTCCACGGTTTGGACACGATGCATTTTACACATTTTTGAGAAATGGTTAGGCCTTTTGCATTTTGGACAAGTTTTACCGTAGGCAGGACACTCTTTAAATTTGTGCATTTTCCCACACCTATAGCATGTCTTTTTCTCATTTATTTCAGGTTTTTCTGTATCTTTAGTACAAGGATTTTTATCTATTATTGAGCGAGCGTAGCGAGCGTCTCCACTTGACTCTTATGGCTCGAATGTCTGTTTTTTTCTGTTACTGTTTCGGAAGAGGTCGCACCGTTTCTCTGATCGACCTGAAATTTTGCACATATGTATATACCACCTAGGCGGGTTGCTGTATAGTTTTTGAACAAAATCCGATCATTGGTTATATTTAAAAAAATGTTCCGATCGTTATGAAATTTTGCAGGGTCAATAAGGACACCATTCTCTCCTATTTTACAAATTTTCAGCTAAATCGGTCAAGACCTTAAGTAGTGTAGATAGAAATAACAAAAGTAACGTTACCATGGCAACGAAAATTCGCACGAGAATTCTGGTCACTATGCACTGCCACCTAGAAGTAATCAAAATATCGAGGAAGCAGTGTATTATTTGTTATCAAAGAGTTAAAATAGTTTTCCCAAAGAAATGATGTCAAGGTCCTCTAGATGGCGGTGGATTTTATCCATTCTCTCCTATTTTACAAATTTTTAGCTAAATCGGTCAAGACCTTTAGTGTAGATAGAAATAACATTTTAACAAAAGTAACGTTACCATGGCAACGAAAAGTCGCACGAGAATTCTGGTCACTATGCACTGCCACCTAGAAGTAATCAAAATACTATCGAGAAAGCAGCGTATTATTTGTTATCAAAGAGGTAAAATAGTTTTCCCAAAGAAATTATGTCAAGGTCCTCTAGATGGCGGTGGATTTTATCCATTCTCTCCTATTTTACAAATTTTCAGCTATATCGGTCAAGCTATGTTGGTAGGTTGGTATGTAACATTGTGGGAATGTCGTACTCGGGTCGTGTTGCATGTACCGGTACTCGCTCAACAACGCGACGGGACTTTAGCGTTTTCCTAGTTTATTGAGCGAGCGCAGCGAGCGTCTCCAGTTGACTCTTATGGCTCGAATGTCTGTTGTTTTTTTTCTGTTACTGTACAGGTCGCACCGTTTCTCTGATCAACCTGAAATTTGGCACACATGTACATACCACCTATGCGGGTTGCTGTTTAGCTTTTGAACAAAATCCGATCGTTGGTTATATATTTTTTTAAAAAAAGGTCCGATCGTATGAAATTTTGCAGGGTCAATAAGTACAACATTCTCTCCTATTTAACAAATTTTCAGCTTAATCGGTCAAGACCTTAAGTAGTGTAGATAGAAATTACATTTTAACAAAAGTAACGTTACCATGGCAACGAAAAGTCGCACGAGAATTCTGGTCACTATGCACTGCCACCTAGAAGTAATCAAAATACGATCGAGAAAGCAGTGTATTATTTGTTATTAAAGAGGTAAAATAGTTTTCCCAAAGAAATGATGTCAAGGTCCTCTAGATGTCGGTGGATTTTATCCATTCTCTCCTATTTTACAAATTTTCAGCTAAATCGGTCAAGGTATGTTGGTTGGTTGGTATGTAACATTATGGGAATGTCGTACTCGGGTCGTGTTGCACGTACCGGTGCTCGCTCAACAACGCAACGGGACTTTAGCGTTTTCCTAGTTTATTGAGCGAGCGCAGCGAGCGTCTCCAGTTGACTCTTATGGCTCAAATGTCTGTTGTTTTTTTTTCTGTTACTGTACAGGTCGCACCGTTTCTCTGATCAACCTGAAATTTGGCACACATGTTCATACCACCTATGCGGGTTGCTGTATAGTTTTTGAACAAAATCCGATCGTTTGTTATAAAATTTTTTTAAATAAATAAAATAAATAAAAAATAAAAAAAATGTTCCGATCGTTATGAAATTTTGCAGGGTCAATAAGAACAACATTCTCTCCTATTTTACAAATTTTCAGCTGAATCGGTCAAGACCTTAAAGACTTATTGGTTTGTAACATTATGGGAATGTCGTACTCGGTTCGTTGTTGCACGTACCGGTGCTCGCTCAACAACGCGCCGGGACTATAGCGTTTTCCTAGTTATTTATTTAACGTCTATCCTATTCAGTTATAAAAACTGATTTACAAAGGAGGATAACTAAATAAATCTAATTACATAGATGCAGAAACAAGAATAAACTACATTTATGTAAATATTTGAAATAGTAGCATTTCAATTTTTTTAATTTCAATTTTTTATTAGGACAAATTTTACATTATATGTAACAACAACACAATTTTTAGTGTATGTGTCCTTTAGCTAAATAAAAAAAAATGTTACAAATACTAATATAATGAGAAATTGTCATAATATGTAATACAAATTGTAAATAATAATAATTATTGAAAAGTAATAAAATAAGGTTCATTTCATTATATTATAGTTAATCAATAATATCAATTGATAATAGGAATTTCTGTGAGTGTATCAATAAGGTAATCAATAAGATAATAGTAGGCTTTTAGAATTAAAATTTGTTTGAGTTCATGTTTGAAACGGTCATAGCTTGAAATGTTTTTAATGGATTCTGGAAGATGGTTATAAAGAGATTTATGTAAGTAGTCTGAGTTTACTTGTCCAAGTTTTGTGTGATATGAGTTTAGCTGTAGGTGATTTTTTTTACGTGTGTCATGATCATGGACATTTGCATTTACTGAGTAGGTGTGTATAATTTTTTTAATTACTTATATTGATTTGAAAATGTATAAACATGAAATGGTAAGGATTTTGTGGCGTATAAAAAAAGGTTTACAGTGTTCTGTGGGATCAAGGGAACAAATTGCTCTAATTGCTTTTTTTTGTATAATAAAAACTTATGAATGTGGGTCGATATACCCCAAAATTCAATTCCGTAGCTTATATATGACTCAAATAATGAATAGTAGCATATTTTGGCTGTGGGGATGTTACTTATCTGCTTGGTGGTCCTTATAGCATAACAAGACGAATTAAGTTTTGGTATTAATGTATTGATATGATCGTGCCATGTTAGATGTTGGTCTATTGTTAAGCCTAGAAATACATTTGATGAAACTTGTGTTATATTTGAATTATCTGAAAAATTAGTTAGGTATGGTATTTTATTTAAAGATTTAATCTTCTGAATTGAGTGGAATTGGATATAGTTTGTTTTTTTGGAGTTTAAAATAAGTTTGTTAGCTGTAAACCACCCATTTGATTCATTTAGTCTTTCTTCTGATTTATCCCGAAGAGCTTTGCTTTCATCAGCCTTTATGACTGTGGAAAAATCGTCAGCAAAAAGTTCAGCATCATCTATACTTTCAGTTAGATCATTGATAAAGACAATGAAAAATAAAGGGCCAAGAATTGACCCTTGTGGTACACCACATATAATTTTCTCAGAGTCCGAAATGGTATGTGAAATTTTATTATTTTCATTGCTAGTTATTTCTACATATTGTACTCTGTTTGTTAGGTATGATTTTAATAATTTTAGCGCAGCACCACGTACTCCATAATATTCTAATTTACTGAGGAGTATATTGTGATCAACTCATTCAAAAGCTTTGGTGAGATCACAGAATATACCCAGAGTATCAATATTTGAATCCATTTCACTAGTTACGTTTAATAGAAATCTTCTAATTGTATCACTAGTAGATTTTCCCTTTCTGAATCCATTTTGTCTTTCTGTTAGAATGTTGTGCTTTTCTAAAAAGCTTATCAATCTGTTATAAATAATTCTTTCCAATATTTTTGAAACAGCAGGTAGAATAGATATTGGTCGATAATTACTTGCAAGGATTTTACTTTCTTTTTTATGTATGGGAATTATTTTGGATATTTTTAGTGCTTGTGGAAAGACCCCATCTTTTAGACAGGTATTGAAAATATCACATAGAGGTGCAGCTACATATGGATACATTTCTTTAAAACAATAGTTGATATGCCATCTACTCCTGCAGAGTGAGATGATTTTAACTTACCAACAATATTTTTTATTTCATTAATATCAGTTTCATAAAAATATAAAGAATTTACTGGGCTCTTGTTTGTCTTATGCAAGCAATCAATGAAAGTAAGATTTTGATTATTTCCTTGATTTACTAAGTTATTTGTTAGGTCAGAGGCTTCATTAGCAAAATAGCTATTAAGGATTTTTGCTACCACTTTAGAGTCATTTATTAATTCATTGTTACTATTGAGTAGATTAATATTTTCACGTGATTTAATAGGTTTTCTGTTTGTCTCTGAATTTATAATTTTCCAGATACACTTTGACTTATTGTTAGCTATACAATACATTAAACACAACAATTTTGGTCACAAATAAAAATGATATTAAATGCATTTAATGAGTGAATCAAATACGAATAAGTGTGGGGAATGAAAAGAAAAGAAAAGAAAAAGAAACAAAAAAAAGGAAAGGAAAGAAGAAAGAAAAAGAAATAAAAAGAAAGAAAGAAAGACAAAAAATCATTAAAAAGAAAAACGAAAAGAAAAAAATGATTTATTAGACGATCTCACTCAAACGAAAATGAGGTTTGCCAAAAATCAGGAACAGCAAATCAGGGAGTATAATCAAAAACTTTCGCAGAAGAAACCACCGAATTTGGTTTTGTATTTTGAGGGTTGTAGGCCTACCTTGTTCTTTGAATTGCATTTGTGGTATCCCCCTGCAACTCTTTTATTTGTGCTTTACTTGTTTCATTTGCTCTACAGAAGTTAATGGCTTTTTCTAGGCCTAGGTCAGGTTCTCTGAGTAACCTTTCCTGTGCAGCTTTGTCCAATATCCCTAGCACTATTCTATCTCTGATTAGGCTTTCAGTTTGGGATTCAAATTCACAGGTCGATGCCAGATGTTTTAATTCTGTCACAAATGCATCAACTGTTTCATTGGGCCTTGATCCCTATAGAAAAATTTGTACCTATCAAAAACAATATTTTTTCTGGGCTTACAGAAGTCCTCAAATTTTTGTAGTACAATATCTATATTTTCTTTGTCTGTGTGTTCACTAGTTTTGTCACTTCTAAGGTGTCTGAGCGGGCCGACGAAACGTGGTTTTTACTCAGCCCTGTAGATCGTACTAAGACGGGAGTAAGCACTGCAAGGAGGCGGTGACTTGTAGTTGGCGACTAGGCCGTACGGCGGGTTGCCCGTCGCGCAGGCGTTCGTAGCATGTAATCCAACAGTCTGCATAGGAGAATGTATTGTACACGCCTAGTGCTTCATCCGCTATTAGATTTAATAAAATCGAAACCTGAAGTTTGGACGATTTATCTGTTTTTTTCAGAGGCCTGCATGTAAATTTCATACTTCTGCTTCCACCTCTTCCAATTCTCTGCTATGTTTCCAATGAACGAGAGTTCTTGAGGGGGACGAAATTCCATGCTTGTTTTCTCATTTATTAAGCTAGGCCTTTACTGATTCGACAGGAGCACGTTTTTACTAGAGGTTAGGTTAACATGTTTTTATTAAATTCCCGTGAGCACTGGTTTTATTCTTATCCCACCGCTTGCCACCATGTTACATATTTTATCTACATTGTAATGTAAGATATAGACTAGGAAAACGCTAAAGTCTCGTCGCGTTGTTGAGCGAGCACCGGTACGTGCAACACGACCCGAGTACGACATTCCCATAATGTTACATACCGGCAATAAGTCTTTTTTTTTTTTTTTTAAGTTATTGACCGAATTAGCTGAAAATTTGTAAAATCGGAGAGAATTGATAAAATCCACTGCCATCTAGAGGACCTTGACATCATTTATTTGGGAAAACTATTTTAACTCTTTGATAACAAATAATACACTGCTTCCTCGATAGTATTTTGATTACTTCTAGGTGGCAGTGCATAGTGAGACTTTTCGTTGCCATGGTAACGTTACTTTTGTTAAAATGTAATTTCTATCTACACTACTTAAGAGGGAGGGATAGAAGCGAAATTAAATCCACGCGAAATTACAGTTTTTTCGTGATATTTTGAGAAATATGCAAAATATCTAAAAACTGATTGCAGACAGCTATGTAGTTTTGTTAGAGCAATATAATGCAAGAAAAATTATTCAAATATAATAATCGGTGCGGTTTGTATAAGATATGCATTTAATTAATTAAATATATCAAATAAAAAAATTAATTACCATCACATTACAATATTTTTTCGTACAAGCTATAGTTCTCCCAAAACCACAGGGCCGTCTGCAATCAGTTTTTAGATATTTTGCATCGATCTCGAGATATCACGAAAAAAACTGTAATTTCGCGTGGTTTTAATTTCGCGACTATCCCTTCCTCTTAAGGTCTTGACCGATTTAGCTGAAAATTTGTAAAATAGGAGTGAATGTTGTACTTATTGACCCTGCAAAATTTCATAACGATCGGAACATTTTTTTTAAAATTCTTTTTATTTTTTTATTTTTTTATAGCTAACGATCGGATTTTGTTCAAAAACTATACAGCAACCCGCCTAGGTGGTATGTACATGTGTGCAAAATTTCAGGTCGATAAACAAAAACCAGCATGGCTTTCTCCCTAAGAGATCATGTAACACTATGCTTTTACAACTTATAGAGGACTGGCAATGCATACTAGATCAACTGGCTATAAAACAAATCAAACAAATAGACATAATTTCACTTGATTGGAGCAAAGCGTTCGATACAGTCTCACACGAACGCTTGCTGCTTAAACTGGAGCACTATGGTATTATTGGTAACCTACTGCAATGGTGTAGATCGTTTTTGACCGGGCGTAAGCAGAGTGTAGTACATTCAGGTGCAATACACCGACCTGGTGTTTTTTAAAAGATGCCTCAGTGGCGCCACTGATTATGACGTGTGCGCACGCATCATCCAGGGCCGCGTGTTGAGAGGCGACGATAGTAGGCACCCCCGCCTCCAACCCCCTCCGGCCAAAGGAGTGCTCGGCCGACGTGCTTTTTCTTTCCGGGTTGTTAACCCATGGAACGACCTGCCGCCCGCCCTCAAAGACTGCCCAGTAAGTCATTTCCCTTCCATGTGTAAGGAGTACTTATGGGAGAACCATCTACAAGTGCCGTGTTAGTTTCACGTGCTTAAGCAAGGCTCTTCGCGGCACGAGACTTCCACAAAGATATCAAGTGTTTTAGCAAAAATTTGCTAGCGTCGACGCCTTTTTCTTGTTGTTAAAAAATGTAACAAGGATAAACAACAATAAATAAATAAACCTCTAAACCAGTAAGTGTCACGTCTGGAGTACCGCAGGGTTCGGTCCTGGGGCCTCTTTTTTTTCGTAATATTGATGCTTGACTTGCCTGCATGTGTAAAATCCACTTGCCTGCAATACGCCGACGATTTTACCATCTATCGCGCCATTGTCGATATGAGCGACGTAGCAGCCCTTCAAGATGAATTGGCTAGTATTGCTGTTTGGTGTGAAGTGAACAATATGAAGCTAAATTCTAAAAAAAAGTGTTTGTCTCAGTATTAAAACCTATGTTAGTATTAACTCAAGATATCGCATCCAAGGTAATGTCATAAGCACAAGCGACAACCTCAAACTTTTAGGACTTAATATTACACCGGATCTCAAATGGAACTTTCACACGGAAACAATAAGATGTAAAACAACAAAATTAATTGGGTTTTTGTACAGGAATCTAAAGGAATGTAAGCCTCAAGTCTTAAGAACAGTGTATCTAACAGTTATCCGCCCAATCTTATTGTATGGCACACCCGCTTGGCACCCCATCTCTATTACTAACCTCACAATTTTGGAAAAAATTCAAAATCACTCAACCAAGTTTGTTATTGGTTTTAATAAATTACTCAGTGCAACCGAACGTCTTCAAAAATGTAATGTGCCCACAATCAATAATGTGTTAATGCAAAACGACGTTCTGTTTTTAGGTAACTCTTTTTGTAATAAAATCGACATTGATCCACTGAAGAGACTTGAGGTAGTATATGCATGTACACATGGGTAGGGGAGGTCGTCCAGGTGTTTACCTTAAACCCCCAGCATGCCGTACAGTAGCTTATCAAAAGTCTTTTTACAATAGGGAACCTAAGTGGGCGTTGTCCGGTTCTCTCCGGTCAGCGTGGTATAGGCGATTAACCCGTGCTAAATGTTTCGTAAGCGATAGCGCGAGAACCCGACCACGGACCGGAATTATATTCATACTGTAAGAAACTATAATCTTTGCTCTTTGCGTGGATATACATAACGCTGCTCTATCACAAATATTAATGACATTTGTTTTGAGTTGAAGTAAACTCTACATTTACGCTGTTGCCAAACCTTCCAAACTGTTCATGAAAATGCACGTAAAAACATTTTGTCCGTGGCATCAGCATAAAATTTGGTATCCGACTTGCATTGTGGCTACTGTGAGGTCACTGGGTTGTACTAGATTATACATTACTAATAAAATATCCTTTAATGTGCCAACAAAATCTTGAATGCGAAGTACATTTAGCAACCATGGACAGGCGCGTGGTATGCGAGGATGCCACAGCTGCACACAATGTGGCTGCGTCTCGCTTAGGTTGCCGCTCAGTCAGAGTACATTTGCGACAGCGCGCAAACATGGGTCCATTTAACTCATAATAGTTTAAATTTAGGAAGCGTCATCGAGCAAAGTAGAATGCCATCATCTTCTTCACAAAATTATGCATCTTGTGATGTTATTGGTTTAGATTTCTTTTGCGCGAGTCAAAAGATACGGCGAGTTACATTTTCGTACCATGTTAATTCTTATGGGCGCTGAGACCAGAGAGAACCAATTTCCTTCCCGCCTTCAAAACTTAGGTTCCCTATAGAGCTGCATCAGTCTGGAACTCTCTACCAGAGTACATACGGCAGCTACGCACGTCATCTTTAGGTTTTAAGGCTGCTTTTAAGAAACACTTTATGAAAGACAACTTTACTAACACAGGCACACGCACAATACAACTCACTTAGGCCCGCCCGCACACGGATACATACACATTATACACACATGCACCTACGCACACGCACACGCACACGCACACGCACACGCACACGCACACGCACACGCACACGCACAAAACAAAACAAAACAAAACAAAACAAAAATAAAAAAAGAGAAAAAGGAAAGAAAGAAAGAACGAAAAAAAAGAAAAATAAAAACGGGGGGGGGGGGGAGAACACAAACACAAAACTTACATGTATGACGACTTTGGCATTGAAACGGTAATCCACTGGATTCAGATTAGAATGACGAAAGGTTAAAATGTAAGGGTCTTATCTCATCTCATTTCTATCAAATTATTTATTGTGTTCATCATATCATCCACATATAATATTAGGCCTATTGGCATATTAATATAAGATTATTTTTAGTACTCTTTCGGGGGCAGGACATTCTATATGTATGGACCCCAAGGTCCGCTTCCTGCTCACATTCTGTATGAACTGTATGTGTAAATGTATCATGTTGATTACAGAAAAATAAATAATAATAATAATAATAATAATAATAATAATAATAATAATAATAATAATAATAATAATAATAATAATAATAATAATAATAATAATAATAATAATAATAATAATAATAATTGTCAACTTCTGCAAAATTATGATGCTACATTGGAATACAAGTATGAAAATAAGAACGGAGACCGAAAAAATCGTATCATAGTAATGTTCACATACAACGAGGAATATTTCAGGGTGATTCGTTATCGCCACTTCTATTCTGCATGAGCTTGTTTCCTTTGACAAAGTGCCTCAATGACGCAGGTTTGGGGTATGTATTTTTTGCAAAATAAAGATAAAGTCCCCGCATCTTTTTTGAAAACCAGGGGGACGTTTTAAAAATTATTTGAAAAAAATGACGAAGAAAATTGGGTACCCTTCCCCTAAATATCGTCAAAAACTTTCAGTGACGAAAATTTGTTTTGGAAATTTTTGGAAATTTTCGAGAAGTGCAAAAAAAGCGACATTAAAAAAGAGGGGAAAAAAGTCTAAAAAAGTGAAAACATCCAATTTATGAGCATACCCCACTTTTGGGAAAATTGGTCAAGAAAAACTTATAAATATCTTGGGGGGTAGAAGAAGGTAAGGGTTGTTAAAGGCAAAACCTTTAATAAAAAGAAAAAATTGAGCAAAGAATAAAAAACGACGCCTAAGATTAATATTTTAAAGGAATTGAAGGGAAAAAAATTTAAAACTATTGCAATTGGTAAATTTGTTTGTGCCAGTATTATCTTATAGCCTTTGGGATATTGGGATTGGAGCTTTGAAGAACTTAAGGGGATTAGATCAAAAAAACAAAAAAACTGTTGAAATAAACGGAATGCCCCCATCCACGACCGGCCCGTAGAAAAAATGTTTTATCGCAAGGAAGAATGGAGGTCGCGGAAAACTCAATTTAGGGGGGCCCCATACAAAAAAGAAAATGTTTGGTTTGGGTTTTTTACATAAAAGGGTTAAAGAAGATGAAAAATTTTTATTAGAAGGGTTTCCCAAGAACATGGTCTAGCAAAAGCTAATGAGAAAATCTATCTTTAAATTTTAAGAAAACAAGTTTCAATCAGGTATAAAAATTAAACCCCGATATTAATCAGATCAATGGGCCCCCCATCAAAACCCAAGGAAAGGTTATCAAGAAAAAAAAAATTAAGAATTTTAAACCCAGGAAGATCTAATAAGTTGTGGAAGTCAAAAAACCCTTTGCATTTGGGCAATATAAATTAAAACGCATGGAGCAACCACATATTGACCCCCAAAATAAAAACCCAAAAAGTGGCTGGGCAGAAGTTTAATTTTAAGGGTGGGAAAATGAAAAGTCTTATTGGGAGCCCGACAAGATCAAGCCTTTAAAAACCCAAAAAATTACCCAAAAAAGGGAAATTTTAAAATCGAAATAGAAGACAAGTGTCGTTTGTGTAAGCTTTATGAAGGAAAAGGGGGAGCACATTTTTTTCTGGGGTGCCCCGGGCTTGCAAAAAAAAGGAATACATTTATCGACATGATAAAAAGGGTTGGGGCCCCTAATTTTTCATTGGAACATTTTTTGAAGTTAAACATCGAAAAAATTTGACAAATTTTGGGACATGCATAAAACCCGAGCAAGTAGTTGACAAATGGTAATGTGACCCCCTATTGGGAAAAGAGAAATAATCAATTTATCGAAAGGTTTTCACAACAAAACCCGACATTGTTGTTTTAAAAACAAAAAAGACTCAAAAATGTTTGACATGAGTAGGCCCATTCCATAAAACCGCCCAAAAAAGTATTTTTAAAGGAAACAGAGAAACGCACAAGGGAACGAGGGCCTTCAAAAAAGAAAATTTAAAAGAATGTGGAAAGGTCCAAATTGGGAAGGTTTTTCCCCCTTTTTAATTGGAGTCTTGTGGGACAATTGGAAGAAGGTTTTTTAAAAGAACCTCCCCAAAATATCCCCTGGCAAATCCCCCTGGACTCCAAAAGCCTTTTAAAAAATTCAGATTATTAGGAACCGCCCCATATACTACGCAAAATTTTAGTATGAAGACATTGTTTTCAGTTATTTCTTGTATGTATTGTATTTTAAAGTCAGGGATAATTTAAAATTTTTTTAATAAGGGGGGTTTTACCCTTTTAAGGTGTGGTTCTCTCTGGTTTTTAAAACTCTTAAAACCCATTAGTAAGTTCAATTGGGAATAAAAAGGGGAAAAAATAAATAATAAAATAATAATAATAATAATAATAAAATAAAATAATAAAATAATAATAACAATATATATAATATTTATAAAATGTTTTTTAAAGTAGATTTTCCGGATATAATGTGGGCCCCTTTAATGAAAAATTTTTTCGAGTTTCCGAAATTAAATAAGTTTTTTTTACCAACGGGTTTTGAAAAAGTTCTCCCCGGCCCCATTCTCAAGGTAACGAAAAATACAAATTAAAAAACATTGAGTAAACAAACAAGACAATAACAAAAAAATAATAAAAAAAACAAAACAAGTCATTTCCCAAAATGATCAACATTTCAATTTTAAAATCTTTTCGATGACCTTAAAAAGGCGTTTTTGGTTTGGGGGAGCCCTTAAATGGCTTCTTTTTTTTCCCCCCCCCAATTCCCCCTCTAGCTGGGGGAACCATTTTCCGTGGCAAACGGGGGGTATTATCGGCACCACATGGCTATCACGTAGCGCCAGTTTCCAGGTGGGTGCTAGTCTTTTCGCATCATCTCGTATGTTTAAGTTATGCGGTCGTTTCTCCATTTCGACGGCTTCTCTAACAATACGAGATACTTCATGGTCCACTATGGCAACAGTCTTTGCGTTCGCGAAATCTATCCAGTGCTCCTT
Organism: Sweltsa coloradensis; assembly: GCA_024449915.1. Lineage (NCBI taxonomy): Eukaryota > Metazoa > Arthropoda > Insecta > Plecoptera > Chloroperlidae > Sweltsa > Sweltsa coloradensis. The sequence continues at coordinate 67,944 of JAMZAV010003398.1, forward strand.
CTCAAAATAGTGCTGGAAAAGAGCAAATGTAGTTTGCCTGTTTTTATTGCAGTTCTATGCTCGTCCAGACGTGCTGAGATTTTACGGTTCGTCCTTCCGATATATGTTTTCTCACAACCACCCGCAAGGAATTTCGTATATTCCATGAGCTTCATGAGGAATCACATCTTTCACATTCTAAGCATTGATGAGATCTTAAGTTCAGCTTTAAAGATGGTTCCAATGTTGTTTTTCTTTAGGAGTCTGCTTATTTTATCTGTGGTGCCTTGTACATACGGTAAATATGCCATGCTTCGTATTTCTCTACTTCTGGAGGATTTAAGTCCTTCTTCTTAGGAATTCTGTTAAACGCTTTGGAAATAGATTTGTCAGAATAACCATTCGAAAGAAGAGCTTCCCGAAGTCCCTCATTTCTTCTGTTATATGGTGTTGGTCAGATAGCTCTTTGATCGTGTAGCGAGAGTGTTAACAACTGAGAAAGTTGAGCAGGATGGTGGTGTGATGAAGCATTTAAATATCTATTAGTATGTGTCGGTTTACGATATACGGTATGGGCCAAAGCTTTCGTCATGTGTTTTCATTACCAACACATCCAAAAATGGAAGGCGGTTATCTTGTTCAACTTCCATTGTGAACTTAATATCGTCATGTAAACTGTTCAAATAAGTTAGAAAATTATCAAGCTCTGCTCTACTATATACCCAGATGGCAAATATATCGTCAATATATCTTAGCCAAACAATTGGCTTCAATGGAGCATTATATATATATATATATATATATATTTTAAGTATCTTTACGGTAAATAATCACGCACAGTATTATAAAAAAAATATATAACTTTAATTTAAAGTTATTTATTTTTTTATAATACTGTGCGTGATTATTTACCGTAAAGATACTTAAAACATTAACCATGGATCACGAAAAGCTTAAGACAAAACATATTAATTATATATACATTGTTTTTTAGACTTTTCGTGGTTGGGATTATGATGTCATTTTTTAAAAGTTTTACAGTAAAACCACGTACCTTGTTAAAATTGCATCCTGGTTGGACGTTGTCGAGTGGGTGCAACGTTTCGCCAATGTTACAATGGCCTCTTCAGGCGAGCGTCGAGCTGTTACCAGGCCGAGCACTGTCACTGCACTGACTTGTAGATGTCTTGGTGCCTCGTTGCGTCCGCGCAGGCTCTGACGTGTCAATCAACCCAGGCGGTCTCGTATCAGAAGGTGCGGGGCGGCGAGGTTCTTTGGCGTTGGTCATCTTTTCCCTGGTTCGGCTTCTATAGTGGTAGGCGCGGACGCAACGAGGCACCAAGACATCTACAAGTCAGTGCAGTGACAGTGCTCGGCCTGGTAACAGCTCGACGCTCGCCTGAAGAGGCCAATTGTAACATTGGCGAAACGTTGCACCCACTCGACAACGTCCAACCAGGACTGCAATTTTAACAAGGTACGTGGTTTTACCGTAAAACTTTTAAAAAATGACATATATATATATATATATGGGTTTTTTTAAGCATAAGCCCGCTTTAAGGACATAGTTATTGATTCATAGCAATTGTCGAAAAAATTTGACCAACTCATGGGAGATGAGACGTGATTGAATTTATCCATGCGATCTTTCAGATTTGACAGCTACATTGCCGTCTTCTGTTGGATTTATGTCATGTAAGTCAACAGTCACAACAAATAGCAGTTTCCTAAAGGTTTGTTCTGTGGTCCCGGTAGCTTAATTGGTAGAGCTATGGCACGTTAAGCCGGAGGTTCTGGGTTCGAGCCCCAGTCGGGGCAAATTTTTTCGACAATTGCTATGAATCAATAACTATGTCCTTAAAGCGGGCTTATGCTTAAAAAAAAACATATATTCTTACTACCCAACTCATGGGAGATGAGACGTGATTGAATTTATCCATGCGATCTTTCAGATTTGACAGCTACATTGCCGTCTTCTGTTGGATTTATGTCATGTAAGTCAACAGTCACAACAAATAGCAGTTTCCTAAAGGTTTGTTCTGTGGTCCCGGTAGCTTAATTGGTAGAGCTATGGCACGTTAAGCCGGAGGTTCTGGGTTCGAGCCCCAGTCGGGGCAAATTTTTTCGACAATTGCTATGAATCAATAACTATGTCCTTAAAGCGGGCTTATGTTTAAAAAAAAAAAAAACATATTCTTACTACCCAACTCATGGGAGATGAGACGTGATTGAATTTATCCATGCGATCTTTCAGATTTGACAGCTACATTGCCGTCTTCTGTTGGATTTATGTCATGTAAGTCAACAGTCACAACAAATAGCAGTTTCCTAAAGGTTTGTTCTGTGGTCCCGGTAGCTTAATTGGTAGAGCTATGGCACGTTAAGCCGGAGGTTCTTGGGTTCGGCCCCAGTCGGGGAAAAAAAATTTTTGACAATTTGATAAATAATTTTAAATTTTATTTTTAAAAAAAACTTTTCATTAAAATAAAATATTTAATTATAAAAACTTTTAAAATTTTTCTATTTAATTAAAAAAAAACGTAAATGGGGTTTTATACAAATTTATTTTGTTGGAAAGGTTTTTTCCACGAAAAAAATTTCTTTATTAGTTTTTTTTAATTAAAATAAATTAAATAAAAAAAAAAAAAAAATTTTTTTAAAAAATTTAAAAAAAAAAAAAATTAAATTTTTCGATTTTTAAAAAAATTTTTTCTTTCGTTTTAACCGTTTTTCAAAATTAACGGGGAAAAAACTTTTAAATAAAGTTGTGGTGAAAGGAAAAAATTTAAAAATCAAAAAAAAAATTAAAAAATCGATTTTTTTTAAAAATTTTTCGAAAAAACGTAAAATTCCCAAAATTTTCATAAAAAAAAATTTTAAAACAAAAAATTTTTCCCCCGTGGGGGTTTTTCGAAGAATTTTTTAAAACCCCCCCCCCCCCCCCCCCCCCCCAAAAAAAACAAAACGTTTCTAAAAAACCCTTTTTCCCCCCCCCCCCCCCCCAAACCTCCAAAAATTCATCGAAATTTGGAGTATTGGTTTACCCGGAATCGTTTCCTAGGACACAAAAAAATACAAAAAAAAAAAAAAAAGAAAAAAAAAAAAAAAAAAACAACCCGGTTTTTTTTTCCCCAGGTAGTGAAATGGAATCTTCGTTCGCCGCTACGTCATCCAACAAAAACGGAAATGCAAGAGCATAAAAAATAATATTAAATTATGAGACACAGGACTTATACAAAATACTAAATAAATAATAAAAATCGATACAAAGCAATAATCGAAACTAATTTGAGCAGTTCCCAAATTATTTCAATTATGAAACATTCAGCCAGCACTTTAAAATAGTAGATTTTTACACAAATAAATAAAAAATTAGATCAATTAATAAAAATTTAAACGTCATACAAAATAAATGTAATTAAAAAAGAAAAATTTCTTTTTTTTTTAATTTAACTTTACTAATTTATCTAAATTTTATTTCTTTAGGAAAATAAATTAAAAACTCTGCGGTACACTAGTTTTTAACGACCTTTCACCATTTTTGTTTCACAAAGGGAACCGAAAGTTATTAGCTCCCTTTCGTTCTTGTGGAGTTTTTATGTCGTTTTGATTTTTACTCATTACTATAATAAAAAACAAAGTTTAAACCCTATACGAAAAAAACTTTTTTAAGGGAGAAAAACCAGTTTTTTCGAAAATTTCATTTGGGGAAAACAAGTCAGTTATGGATTGGAAGGAAGTTTTTAAAATCCTATTTTAAGTTAAAAATTTGTTTTAGTACACATTTGAGGCATTCCCCCAGGCCAACACAGATAAGATGATGACTCAACTAAAGAAAAAAAACCCGTTCGCAGTAATTTGTAAGGAGAATGTACTTTAAGGGGATAATTGGTGCACTGGGCGAACCCGATTACAAACTTAATGAAGTTTTCCCACGAAAAGTATTTCAATTTCATCCCGAGGTAAACAGACTATACATGATTAAAAATTTGTTACAAGTGCAGTTAATTTCCACAATTATTTAAAGGAAAACGTTATTGTGCAAAATCAAGTGAATGTGAACGATTTAACTAATGAGTTATAGTAACATTTAAGGACTGGTTTGGTACATCTTTTTTTTTAATGCATTAAAAATCAACCCACCGTGTCCCATTCAAAAAAATTAACGTGGTCTTTTTGTAAATAACTTACCGCAGTTGACTATTTATGTACTGCAACGAGTGCTGAATCACGGCAAAAGAAATACGCTAACATTTTTAAAAATATCGCGTCATCCCATTTACATATATCAAGTACAAATGGCCAAATTGACCTTGGGGCCCCCGATTTTTAATTTAGTCAGCTGTAAACGTTGCCGATTTTCAAAACAATTTCCTTTTTTTAAAATAGCCTTAACCATTAGAAAGGGGGCCTCTTCCCCCAACTTTTTTCAAAGCTAACAATAATTTTTTGTGTTTTAGGTTAAAGCTTTAGTAAAAATTACAAATATGCCCACACCATAAAAAAATTACTTTAACTTTAAATTTTTAAAAGATTCGAAAATTTTTAAAAAAGTAAAAGTGCTTTTTTTTTTTAACCCAAAATTTGGTTTTCACTAATAATATCAAATTTGGACAGGTAACGCCAAACACCCAGCCACATCCCGCCCAATTATTTTTTTAAAAACCCGATAATAATGCGATTGGACGAAAATTCGAATTGTAGTGATTCCCTTTTTTTTGGGCCCGGGCCTTACTACCGATTTTTCAACAATCTGGAACAACCCCTTTTTTAAATCGATAAATTTTCAATAAAGAAATTTACGGGATGATCTGGCATTTTTTTTTCTGTAGATCTTAACTCTTATTGTCAAAACCACCCTGTTTTCGGAGTTCATTTCCTAATGATTTTTTTTCACTGTTTCCCCATCAACCGGGGAAAGTAAATTTATTGCTTTTGATCGTAGTTTTAAATTTTTTTTTTCTTAGATCTGTTTTTACGCACGCACATCACAGATATGAATTTTAAATTTTCACCTCTCACAAAAACGTTTGCAAAAAGGGAATTTTCACAAATTTGAACTCATTTTACCTAAAAAAATGTTTAAGACCTGATCTACCCACTCTTTTTTTCTTTTCCAAAATTGTATTAATCGTTTTCCCCGTTTTTTTTAAATTTCCCTGCCCTTTTCCAAAAACTCAGATAGTAGTTTTGTTTTTCATTTTATCTTTTGTTTTTAAAAATTTTTTCGAAGTTTTTGTACTCTGCCCGATACACCCCCTTTTACAAATTTAGATTTTTCCCTTTTTTCCCTTTATGAAAAAAAACGGCTCTCTTTGCCATCTTTCTAGCAACTCGATGTCTCCAGATTTTTTCCCCTTTTTTCTTTATTCTTTTCTTTAACGAAAAAAGGCCCCCTTCATAAGCCCTTAAAAAATAAATATAGCGAGTTGTAAAAATCTCACAGTATTTTCGGGAAGCAACAAGTTTCCCCCGTATGGTTTTTAGGAAAGAACAGTTTCTTTTATCTTTTGGGGACGTAACTCTACCGTCGTCACGTTTCCTTTTTTCGGTAAATTTAATAAAAGCCGTAATAAAGTAAGATCAGACAACTTTGAGGTCCATATAGCTGACTTTAAACTGTGTAACAGCCGTATGTAAAAAGTGGTCATACACGACCTGTTAGTTTTTCACCAACCATCTTTCACGGTTGCTCCCTGATATACCTACAAAAAAACCCTTTGCAGCTAAATAGTTTGAATACGCACAACCCGGTCACAACATTTATAAAATTTAATGTTTAACACCAAGAAAAAGCCGTAGCGAATTTTCCTCTCTCCAAATTTATCTATTCTTTAATGAACTTCTTTGGTATTGTTAGGAGGGGTTTAAAAAAACAACAGGACATGTATGGTTTTCCTACATTATGTTCCCGCAGACCCCTTCAAAGTTCTAAAAGGGGCTACGTGTGTGCACAAATTGTATCGAATAATTTACGTATATGATTAGGCCCCCCACCTCTTTTTAATTTCTTAATCTATCAAAATATTATACCCCTTTTAACTCAAATTACTACGATATCATTATATTGATTCATTAAGATAAGCACATGTAAATTTCCCAGTGGTTTTCGAGAAGTAATCTTAGTTGCCCAGTTTTTTCTTTATCGATCTGATGTTTTAAAGCAACAGGTTAACCCCTTTCCCTTCTCTACAAAATTTTCAATTTTTCAAACCCCTTCCGTCCGGGGAAAGGTGGACCCAATGTTTATAACAATTAACTACACTTTATTTAAATTTTTTTAATGTCCGTGGATTTTTAACCTTTTTCTCGAGATTTTTCTCTTACGAACACAAATAGTACCGCGACTGAACAGACAAACTTTAAGCCAGTAACTTTGCTTTTTTTTTAACTTTTCCCCCCCAAAAAATTTTTATAGTAAAATGACAAATGTCGTTTATGTAAATAGGGAAAGGGTTGTCTTTTCCCTCTATCCGGAAACAGGTCCTTGTTTCACCGACGCTGCGACGAACGGCGAAGAGTTCGTCCCTTTTTTTGAAAAAAAATGCCTATATTTTTTACGGGTATTCACTCTCTTTCTTGGACTTCACTCGGTGAATACATCATGTCACGCACTAGTACATCCGCACCTCTAACTTTGGATTTTTACAACAATTCCTCTAAATTTTCGCGTTTTTCCCTCCAAGACGTTTTATATTTCGAGGTTCCTTTTCTTTGTACGGGCAAGTTCGTGGACCCGGTCCTAAGTCATCAAATTTTCACGCTTATTCTAAGCGCTGCGTTTTGGTTATCGATTTTTTTCCTTTTCTAAAACTCTCCCTTATAACTTCAAAGACTCGAGTTCTTTCTTACACTTTTGCGCTCGTCTCGAAGCTCGTAAACAAACTAAGCACTTTTCAAAAGATTTTTGGTTGAATACTAACTAGGTGGACCCACTATATTATCGGATCATCGGCGTGCCGGGCGGCCCGGGACCCGGGGGGCGAACTTCCCCCCGCCTTTCACTTTGGCAACGCCACTGCGATTTTTAAAACTTGCGATTTTTCTTTATGGAGATTTTTTGAGCCCGGGAAAATCGAGTGAAATTTGTATCAACCCCGGGCAACAAAAGTCTCCGTCCGAGGTAGGCTTTTAGTACATGACTGCACGACCCCGTTTAATTGCTGTGAATGCCCGGGGCTCGCCGAACACAACGCTTGTCCGCGACTCGCATAATAATAATAATAATAATAATAATAAAAATAATAATAATAATATAATAAAATAAAAAAATAATAATAATAATAAAATAATAATAATTTTTAAAATAAATAATAATAATAATAAATTTTTGCTTTATGTTTCCAGCCGAAATATTAGAGAAATCAAATATTTTACGAGTCATTTCGCTGTGTTCGTTTTTTATTAAATTACCTGACGTTTCGATACGTCTGTGCGTATCATCATCTGAGGCAACAACTGAAAAACTTTACATTTGAGACTGTTTTTGTTGAATTCTTTTATTACCTCTTAGCAATCACATTACTGAGCTGATCGAGCATTGCTTCTCGGTTACATTTTTTGCTTTTGATGGTGATTTGTACCAACAAACATCGGGCATGCCAATGGGTTAGCCCCTTATCACCAGCAGTAGCGAATCTGTTCTTAGATGATTTTGAAACAAAGGCATTGAGTGCAGCAACTCTCAAACCAAGAGTGTGGTTGAGATATGTGGACGATATATTCGCAGTGTGGTCTCATGGCAGAGAAGCTTTAGAGGATTTTTTAATTGATCTAAATGGCTTACATCCAAGTATACAGTTTACTATTGAAATTGAAAAGGAAGGTCGATTGGCATTTTTGGACGTTCTTGTGACTCGTGGTGATCCTGTGGGTCACTCAGTTAACCGTAAACCAACTTATACAAATTTGTACATTCATGAGACGTCGCACCATCATCCTCCACAGAAGCACTCAGTATTAAATACTCTAGTTACCAGAGCCAAACGTTTATCAGACAGTACCACTCTGGAATCGGAATAATGCATTCTGAAACAAGCGTTACTAAACAATGGCTATAATAACACAATGACAATGCGAGCATTTAATAGAAAACCAAAACTACAGGATGTAGGCCTACAGTTTGAAGATAGAACGAGAAAAAGAAGAAAGCCATATTACCTTACGTAAAGTTCACAACTGATAGAATTGGTAGACTCCTCCAGAAACAACAAATTCAAACATATTCAAACCGTGGAAGGAAAATTCAAAATTGTATGTTGCCAGTTAAAGATAAAATTCCTTTTCAATCTAGTGTGTTTATGAAATCCCTTGTAAATGTGGTTCGTCTACATTGGACAAACCTGTCGTACAATCGGGACAAGAATTAAAGAAACATAGAGCGCACTGCAACCACCTACAGAGAGGACCTTTCGGCAGTAGCAAAACACGTGGTGGAAAATGCTAATGATCCCACGCACAAGATCCTTTTTGAAGATACCAAAATTTTATGCACAGAAGAAAACCTTTTTCCTCGACTCATAAGAGAATCGATTGAAATTGCCAAGCACACCCAATAATTTTAATGGGGATATTGGTGGTTTTAAATTAAGCAAAACATGGAGTCCGATGATAGGGAAACTACTCTCAAGACGACAACAACAACAACAACAACAACAACAACAAACCACCACCACCACCACCACCACCACTGCACAACACAACAACAGCAGCAGCAGCAACAGCATCAGGAAGTCAAGATGTTCTAGTTCTTTGGACAATGAAATCAGAGCCAAAGAAGAAGCAAAAGAATTCAACAAAAACAATCTCAAATGTAAGTTTTTCAGTGTTGCCTCAGATGATGATACGCACAGACGTATCGAAACGTCAGGTAATTTAATAAAAAACGAACACAGCGAAATGACTCGTAAAATATTTGATTTCTCTAATAATAATAATAATAATAATAATAATAATAATAATAATAATAAAATATTATAAAATAAAAATAAAATTAATAATAAAAATAATAATAAAATAATAATAATAATAATATAATTTTTTTTTTTTTTTTTATTTTAAATTCTTAATTACATATTGTACTTTTTTATATGCTTCGGTCCACAAAGCCTTAAAAAAAGGTTTTGTCTGTGGTTTTAAACCAGACAATGTGTACATTTCTACAACTAGGGTGTTGTGCAAAGTTATTCAACAATAACAAAAAAAAAATAAAACAAACCAGGGGGAACCCCGCCCTGTATAAAAAAACTAAAAAAAACAAAATTTGAATATTAAATAAAAAAATATTTACTTAAGGTAACACAAAAACAACACAGTTTTAGATGAAAAAATTTACATACTTGCACCAGTATTAAAATTTTAAAGCTCCTCCAAAAAAAAACAAAAAAAAACGTTTTGTTTCGTAATCAAATCTTAAAGCAAAAAAACAGATACATTATGAAAATAAAAATTGAACAATGAATAAAAAAATAAAAAAAAAAGAAATTGGGTTTTGGGAAAATGATTAGGTTTGTAGCTGCCAAAAACAATCGAGCAAAAAAAATTTTAATTCAGATTTAATGGCTGAGACTTTTCTAGATTGCGCAGATGACCAGGTAGGCTTTTGAAATAGCAGGTTCAAAAAAAAAAGGTTCTTTTTTTCCATATTTGTTATTGATTTGGCAAAAAGAAATTCCCTCTTGTTTTTCGACCGCGAATCCCGAAATTTTCGTTTGCTTCATTTTGTCTATTGAAATAAAATTTTAAAAATAAATCTAAACTTAAAAAATATATACGGGCATACATTGAAAAAGTGATTTTTTCATTTGTATGTTTTATATTTGGGTTTCTTTTTAAAAAGCATGTGTCATAGTTCTAATCATTGTTTTTTAAAGGTTTGGTTTTAAAAATTTTATGGCTTAAAGTGAAAAGGGCCCCGGGCCAAGGGGCATAAGAGATGATTTTTGGGGGCGATCGCAGTGTAAACTGCCTTAAAATTTTTAAAGGGAAAAGTACCAACTTTAATTTAAAAATTAAATGCCGGGATTTTAAAAAACGTTGCATAAGGAGATAATTGGGGCCCTCCACGACATGAATCTATAAAATTAAGATCCCTTTAAAATAACATGGCTGTAAACAGACAATTTTCAACCTACCGACCAGTTTTTTCCATTTACGATATCATGAAAACACTCATAAGATGGAAATTATTTTAAGAGGTTGATCCCTTTTCGATTCAGAGGTGAGCACATATGTAAATCTTGGTTTTGTCGCATTAATAACGAATCATAATCGTGCCCCAAAATTAAAAATTGAGTGAAATCCCGTGCAAATAGATTCGGCCTTTTTTAAGTTCTTATGAGCAAATAAAAAAACAGTATCGTCAGATACTAAACACAGTACAGTGTTTTACAATTTATCATATTGTTAAAAAAATCGGGTCAAATTGGCCCCAAGATAGGCCTTGCGGTACCCAGTCGCAACCTCTCTATATTCACTGAACATTCCCTATTTTTACTGTGATTTCCGATCTGTTAAAAAAAACTAGTGAACCTTTTTAAAGGTTTTGACCTCTAATCCCAACTTTTTAAAGCTATCCACAAATGTACGGGGGTTTAATGTACGAATGTTTTCAAAAAATCTACAAAGGGGGCAACTACATGCTTTTATCTTTTAAATTTTAGTGTTAACAAGTCTGGAATTTTAAAAGCAAGTCACTATGCTTTTCCCTTTTTTTGGAAACCATATTGAAATTTATAAATAAATTTTAAAATTTTTTTCCAGATAGGCAACAAATTGTGGGCTTACAACGCTCCAAAAATTTTTCTCTATAACGAAGGAGTGCTATTGGTCTTAAAATTGGGAAATTTGAATATGATCCCCCTTCTTATAGATAGGACGAATCTGATATCTTTAAGTTTTGAGGGGACGTTCCTGACTAAATCGAAAATTTATATTTTGGCTAAAACTGGGCTAATCTCAATTTAAAAAATTTTTAAAACCCTAACTCGATACCGTCCCCCCCGGGTGTTTATTATCATCCTATTCCTCTATAATTGATTGATTGTGTTTCATTAGGGGGGGCATAAAAAAGGGATTGGCATTCCATTTTTTTTTTAACGTAACGCTAGTACGAATGCCACATTTGGTTGAATCTCCTTCACTTCTCTCAAAAATTTATCCGCAAAAAGATCACTATCACCTTGTCACTTTTTGGGGTTTCCCCAAATGGTTATAAAATTATTTCTCTACAGAAAGTTTTTTTTTTTTTCCCCAAGATTTCCATTAATTGTTTCCCAAAGTTTCTTTCGATTATTTCTCGAATTATATATTTGGTCTTTATAGAAATTTATTTGCCAAACCTATCTGTTTAGTTACCAGTTACGGCGATTTGTACTCAATCTTATACATTGATTTATAGCGGGGTCTTACAATTTTTTCCCCTTCCTAAATGAGTATCCCCTCTTTTTGTCACTAATAACAAGGTGTCATCCAACATTTTTTTTCATCTTTTTTTTTTGCGCCGGCGGCACAGCTACACTCTTATAACAACTTTTAAAGTTTTTTACAATGCTTCTAAAAATCATTTCAATCATTTAAATTCATTAAAACTGGCCAATCAAAAAATTCCCAATTTTTTTCCCTTTGCAATCGTTTATTAAAAAGTATTTTTTTTTGGAGGACCCTCGTCTGACTAACGACCAGGTGCATACAAAACCGCTGCATAATATAATGGTCGGGAATTTTAGTTTTGTAAATCATTGAGCAATGGGTGAAAAAATCAACCCACAAATATGTGATCAATACAGCTGCGAGAGAACTTTTTCCCCGATAACCCCTTTTCTATCACACCTTTCCCCACAATCATATAACCGTTAGCCCCATAACATTTTGTATGCAAATACGTGTGTCCGAGTCATTGAGGGTATCTAAGTTTGGTCCCTATTATTATTGCATTTTTAAATTACATTTTTTCAATCAAAACCTTCCACCTCCTTCACAAACTGACCTTGTATTTTTGTCAGGTGGTCTTAGATCGCAGAATAGCAAATCCTCTTACTATTTTGTGATCGGGAAAATTACCAGATATCATTCAAAAAATTAAATGTCGAAACTTTCTCAAAAACAATACTAGATTTAACAAATAGAAAAGACCGCCCCCCGCTTATGAGTACGAGGTTTTTTTAAACAATTATAACCATCTAGATTGTATGTTTAGTTCGCATTTGTGATTGAAATTTCACTTAGAAAATAAAATATCAAAATTTCCCTATTTGTTTTTAAGAAAACCTTTAAATTTATCCCAGTGCAACTTTAGGGACCGAATATTTAAATGAAACACAGTTTCCCCTTTCGTCAATCCATCCAACGCCAATCATTGTAACCAAACAGCAGTGTTATCTCGTATGTCAACATTGTCATTTCCCGGAACACCCAGACTTTACCTACTTCGATTGGGGAACCCGTGCAAGGTCTGTTACAGTTATGCGTAGTATTCACGCGATTTTTCGTCCCTTTCCCCCAGGATGCTCCCGTGTTTGAACCAAACAACTTGAAAATTGAAATTCCCTTTTCCCCCTGTTTTTTGGGCTTCCACAGAACCGCGGTAAAAGGGGGTAAGTTTTTGTTGTAAAAATCCCCCCCTTTCTACTATCATTTTTACACCCGTCAAACCCTCGCTTGTGACTTCAGTTCCTCCGTTTTTTTATAAAAGATTTCCTTTTTTTCCTTTCTTTAAATTTACAAAAAACTGGGCGCGAGTTTTTTTTAGGAGGGGATGGGCCAGTCGATTCACTTTTTATCTAATTCATGTTAAATAAGTACCACTTTTAACACCAATCTTCGACGTCTTCGCCGTCCACACGGCAAAAGTTTTCAAGTTCAAAGTTTTTATTTCGAAAACCCTACTGATCTAGGTGGTTTTAACGATATGAAATAACCTATCTCCTTTTCCTTGTCTTCACAGCGCTCCTCGAGGTAATACCGTTTTTTTTTTAAATTTAGAGATTTTCCGCTGCGAACTCCTCCCTTAAAATTTTTTTTAAAATTCTTCCGGAACGCTTCACGCAGTTCACGAAAGTAGACTTTTAGCGATTCGTCACGGAGGTCAAAAATATGGAAGCATACCTACCGGGGTATTTTTTGGCCCCTTTAAAACCCGGCACGTGACGCAGCGCCCCTGCTGTTTTGCGCTTGGGTTTTTAGACGCCCCAAATAGACTTTTTTTTGGCCCCAACAGCTGTAAGATATGCTCCAACACGCCTGCACAATCCACAAAGTCCACCATCACTAGGCAAAGGGTTATCACATTTACTACACTGCATCGTTACAACAGCACTACACACACACCGGTTTCCCATTCACATGGACGGAGCTCTACTACACACATCCGCACTCACCGAGAACTGAAGCGCGAATAATAATAATAATAATAATAATAATAATAATAAAAAAGAAAAAAAACAGACATTCGAGCCATAAGAGTCAAGTGGAGACGCTCGCTATGCTCGCTCAATAAGGATAATAAGAATTATGTACACACGTAATATGTTTCAATCACAAGTTTATTATTACTTTTTATTTAAGTCGGACATTTTATATACCTTCTGTGAAGTGCAGTGCTGCCAACTGTCACGCCTCAACTCTGAGAACAAATTACATTCGCAGGTGGACCAACACTTTAAAGAGTGCACGTATATGACACAAGTGACAACTATCCTCTCGCCTACGCGACGTTGGAGTCTCGCTATGAGAATAAACGCTTGTTAGCTTCTCTCTACATTGACTACATTGAACAAGTGCTCGATTTCACCCCCTTAAAAACTGCTAATCACAATAAGCTTCAGCAGTTCCTACAAGTTTACCGCAATTCTGTCAACGCTCTCAAAGCTTTTAATATACCTGATCTAGATGACTTTCTGTTGCTGTCACTCACTCTGTCAAATTTGGATGCACAGACCCGGAAAAGCGAAGCCAAACACTCCTCGAGTTCTACCGCAACCTACCAGTAGCTTAGTTATAACGTATTTGGAGGAGACCTCGAGGACCCTTGAACTGTGCTGTCTTGACCAACCAGGTGCTAGCTCAGATAAGGCGCGGTATTCTTCGCAGCCCACGAAGAAAGTCAACTCCTTATTTGTTGGAAAATCCAACTCCCTTAAATCTAATGAGCCTAAGTCTTCATTAGGTTCGCTGAGCCAGCTTACGCCCAGATGTCGGTGCGGTATTCTCAGGCCCTGTCTCCTAAGCCCCTAGACCTTTTTTTGGCTTCTAAGACCCTGGTACCGACGGTTGTGCTACACGTTGCGTAGCGGGTCTTACAAGACAAATCGGTCCGGGCATTAAAGAAACTAAAAGTCAACGCCCGCACGATGTTTTTGTTCAGTCCCACACGTTGCAAAGCGGTCTGTACATTGCAATAAGGCCAAATAGTGGTGTCGATGGGGGGGGGGGGGGGTGAAAGAAAATCATGACTTTAAAGCGAAAGTCTTCTTTAACTACATGGATGAAGTGATTACAATATTCGAAAATATAGCAATTAAGTCATGTATGCATTGCAAAAGCACCGTTTTAAATTTCAAAACTAGCTCGCTTCGCGAAAGCTTTTTTTAGTCGCGTTGTTGGATGAGCTTTATTAATAAGTTTTTAGTTTGCGTGGGATCTCATTACTTTTGCAAGTTCTTTTTGAACGCATTGTAGGTGATTGTTGTCAAGTTTTTTATGAGTCTATATCAAAACCCCGAAAGTGCATTATCCCGAAAGTGCAAAACGCCGAAAATTCGATAAAACACACTTCGGCGTTCTGCACTTTCGTTGAATTTCACTTTCGTGGCTTTATACGTTCGGCGTTCTACACTTTCGGGGTTTTACACTTTCGGTGTTTTTAACTTTCGCTAATCTGCACCTTCGGGGATTTTTACATACGGGAACCAGAGTTCTGGAATTTCACTTTCTGCTATCTGTACTTTCGGGGTTTGAAACATTCGGGGTTTTTGCTGTTCGGCGTTTTCTACTTTCGGCGTTTTGCACTTCGTATTTACTTTCGGCTTTTCACTTTTTGGACACCTCATATTTATCTGTGCTTGTTCTGTATTCTTATTCTGCTGACTTTTGGACACCCATCTTTTAGACTAGACTGTA